>JAJJWM010000219.1:0-13705 GCA_021655865.1 Fusarium guadeloupense | reverse complement strand
TGGTGGTGGTGGTGGTACTCTCCAGGCTCTTGATGATAGAAACTCCTATATATAGCCCTAACACTTTGCCGCCACCTCCTTGGGCAAAATCGGAAGGATCGTCCCAATTAGCTGGTGGCCCCTAGCGCTTATCACGCAGGAGTTGATCCGTTCGTAAACGTAAACCCACAATGTAATGGAGGAAGAATTTCTCCCACAAGCCTTGTTTTGTGTTGTGATAAATTATGTCGTTGTTCTATCGTTAAAACCTCATTTCGTGTAGGTTCCGGAGGGTCTCGGTTAGGCAGAATGGAGTCGAGTCCAGAGTGTGAATTCCCGCAGAACGACACACTCTGGAAATCTAGCAATACGATAGGAATCCATCATCGAGGCTGAGGCTCTACATACTTTGCCTTTTCAAAACTATCACACGGATGGAATTAATATGGATATTGCAATCGATAGGATCTACTGCATATTCTTTCCACTGATTGTCGGACTCAGCAGTGGCAATAGGTCCAGATTCACATATATATAGTCTATTTGGCCAACTGTAGAAATGTCTCGACAGACACAGCGACAAATATTGTTTACCGCAACATAGCTGGGTGATATGGTGTCACGACTTTCGATCATCTCCTTTTGAGCAGCTGCTCTGTGCTTGTTGTGTTTTGTAACCTTGAGCAATGCTGATAAGCCTCACGGTATATATGCTCGCATACGTCGTCGTTCTGTCATTAGTAAGGCCATCTCCTTGTTACTCGAGTATTTTGATGTCTGTATTCAAGGCTCCATACTGATACTAACTACTACCAACAGCCAGGGCTCCTGAATGGACCAAGAAGATTACCATGAGCCCTGGTCACCAGAACCCTGTCATGGCTTCCCCCAACGCCTCCAAAAATCTTGAGCTCCCTGAGGACTCGGCTACCAGCCTTGAGCAGTGCTATAAGAATGCCGAGAATGCTATTGAATCTTCTGCTGGCGTCACTCCTAATAAGCCTGGCAACTCGCGCCGCTCGCTCGAGAAGCGTGGCAGCGGCCCCTTGTACTGCAAAGATGGCCCTTATGCCGACGAAAGGTGAGTCAATTGTTTATTTCACTATACATTACGGGCTGACTATCAACAGCTGCTGTAGTCCTGAGGGTATCAGGGGATACGGACCTGACTACTGTGGCAAGGGATGTACTTTCAGCTGCGACGTTATTGCTATGTGCGGAGAATACAGTGAGGAGGGCGAAACGCCTTGCGGTATGAGCCTCTGCTGTTCCGCCTCTGACTGGTGTGGTGCGAGTTTTCCAGGACATTCTCCATCGCCTCAAACTAACTTAGACCCCTCCACATAAACTGTTGAAGTCTTCTGTGACAATGCCGATCCCCTCCACAAGATCCTGTCCTGCCAGGCTGGTTACGGATCCTGCAACATCGCCTCCTCTCCCTCGTGCGCAAAGGGTGGTGGGCAGCACAAACGGTCGAACCATCGGTTACTACCAGTCTTGAAACGTGCCCACCCGCAAGTGCGACACCAAGACGCCCAAGCAGCTTGACACAAAAGGTTTCACCCATATTTTCTACTCCTTTGCCTTCATTAACCCCGTTAGCTTCAAGATTACCCCTACCCACAACGATGATGCTAAGCAGATACGTGAGTTTACCGATCTATCCAAGGATGGCAAGCTCAAGATGTGGATTGCTGTTGGTGGGTTCGATATGAGTGACGAGGGTACTCCTATTTACGTCACTTGGAGTGATACTGTCTCTATTAAGGCCAACTGAGCTATCTTTATTGAGCCAGTCTGTAACTATATGTATGAGTATGGCTTCATGTGTGTTAACCTCAATTGGGAGTACCCTGATGAGCCTAAGCATGGTGGTTGCAAGCTGGCTGATACTTGCAATGTCTCTATGCTTCTACGTGAGATGCATGCTACATACGGTAGTAAGTATAACCCTAAATGCCTTCCAGACTGCGTTGGTGGGACGTTATACGAGAATGTCAAGGATAAAGCCAAGTTATGGATCGATTCTGGTGCTGAACAATGGGTTGATGAGTACGTAAGTTCCAAGAAGGACCATACATTGCGGGCCCGGGACCTCTATCTTGTACTCTTCAACGAGGTGGATTAAATATCGTTCCTCTGCAATGAGCCCGGAGCATAATGTAAATACGGCAAGGAATGCAGTAAGTCTTGATTCTAACCTACCCACTCTAGATATTCTACTAATAGACCGCATAGGGGACTTTAACGATCTAGGCCTCAGTAGGCTCCACTACATGTTCCAGTCCATCGAGAACTCATTCAACTACTTTAACCAGTTCTACACACGTTATACTGAGCAAATGTCATTCATCATAGACAATATTGCCAACATCAGAACGGGCCTCAACATTTCTAGCGGCATTCCCAAAGTATCTCTCGATATGTACAGTATCCTGGGTGCAGCTTTTAGTATCGTGAGTGCTGCCGGTATAACTGCGCCCACTATTGGAGGCCTTATGGCAGGTATCAGTGGCATTATGTATATGCTCTCTGGTATATCTTTAAGCGATATATCGCCCAATGACTCTATCGAGGCCAAAGATTCAGCCACTAAGCTAATGATCAAGGTCAGAGATGACGGTCATACAGCTATCGAGAACATCATTGGCGGTATGCTCGGTAGAAAGGGATCCCCTTAGACTAATATCCCGGCGTCTATGCTCATTAGAGATACCAAGTACAAAAATTCTGCCATCTGAATATTTAAATAGGGATCTTGGATCAAAGGTTATCCTCTTAAGGGTCTCAAAAAAATGATACACACTACGAGGTCTAACATGGTAAGTCGGCCGTTGTCCCCTGAATTCTTTTACTCAGACTAACATCTCTTGCTTCATAGGATAAAGCATTGCTATAATAGATGGCCAGAAACTAGATAGACCTCTACGTTGTCGTCCGAGAGGACTTGCCTCAGCCTAAGTGCACGAACCCCAACAACACTTGGGACGATCAAATAGGACGGTATCTTGATATCCTCGCTTAGTACCCCAAGAACGTTAGCCAAACTCTAGGTGGTAATATAGATATCTACTATGCCTAGAAGTCCTAGGGTATGGACAAGCTCGCTATACTGCCTAATGCTGTCAGTTGTTCGGAGAAGAACGAAGGATACGTTGGTACGCCCCAAACTGACATTGGCACCCTCAAGAGCTCCAACCCATACGAACTTTACTGCTTCTTCACTATGTCGGTTCTCAAGGGCAACTGCAGCGATGTATCCAAGGTATTCATCTCGTTGGCGGGCGACTTTGCTGGTCAGGCGGGTCAGGCCGGCAAGCTCTGGCCCAAGTCCAAACGCGAGCTGCAGACATTCAGACTCAGTGCGACTTTATTGTATTGCTTTCTAAGGCTGTAGCTAAAGCCATCTGATCTGTGCAGTGTAGCGGGTTGTATATAAGCTGAGCCTAGCTGCCAATAGATACACCTGGGGACTCGGTATCATTGCCAGGAAGAACACAGATGCCTCTATTTTCAACGACCTCGTGAGATAGTCGTCCTGCCCTGCTAGACAGCCCCCATCTTAGCAATCGTCGCTGCGGAATTGGACAAATTCATTCGAGATATCCCCGCTCGTCCCACACAACCCATTTGCACCGCATGTTCCTGAGATTGGGGACCCTTCGAGAACTCCCGAGCAGGGCCGTCCCTCAGTTGCTGCGGGCCGCCGCCCACCCTGTGCGTCGGCAACAGGTACTGTTGTTTCCCCTATTAGTTTCTTCCAAAGTTTCGTTTTCCAACCCGGATTTAGGAGGGGTTGGCGCATTATATTTTGCTCACCTGCCATGACATTACCAGCGAGGGCGCAGGAGAAGATAGTGATAAGTGAGAAACGCATCGTGGATTGTGGGGAGCGACTTTATTCTGAGTACAGTCGATTTAAAGTGAGAGGAATTAAAGTTATGCCGGCACAACTTTTTAATATAGGAAGTGATTAATTGACAGAAAACCAGATATAACTAGTAATGCTAAGGAGAAAATTCCTAAATGACGGCGCAAGAGATGGTTTATATAACCGTTAATCTCGTGACTTTCAAGTTCTTACCTTCCAGAAAATGGGATAGCAGGAGAAGATAGGTAAAACGAGGGGTAATGATACCTCTGTCTCAGTTTGTCCGGGGCTATAGTTAGCCGAGCTCTTACTTTCCGCTAGTTATTATCCTATGTTCAGTTCGTAGCTTAATGCTTTATTCCCGATAAATGTCTCAGTGCAGTGTGACCCGTTTTGTCAGTTTTAGCGTACCGTAAATCCATCTGAGGCACATTATTGAGCTCTGCCTTCTGACCTCACTCCCCTACTCCTCTGCTTCGCCCTCCCAGGATCCCCGAAAACTTAGGATAGCAACAGAGGCATAAGAAACCATAGTGAAACAATACCCACGAGTATCAGGTTTCGATACACAAGCCTGTACTGGGCCGCTGAAGGTTTTCCTTAGGAGCTATATATAAACTTATTTGACTCATCGGTTTGGCAGTATATTTCCCCTACTTTTTCATCCTTATATACCGTATGGGGCTCCTTTGACATTCTTTAGGTCTCAAAAATGTATTTCAAACACTCGCTCGTCTGAAAGTAAAACTCAGAGATATGTGCTGAAACAAGATGAGTCTTGAGCTTCTCGTCGATGCTGAAACAGGGGAATAGAACTAGTAAAGCTGACGCCGATGGTAGATTGCCATGCATGAAGGTACGAAAATGGTCCTCTCTTCAGGAATTTTTGTCTGCGTATCATACGTTTTTGAGTCCTGTTGGCCAAACCCCCTATTTGACTCAAAAAGAAGAACTAAGCCCATCAAGCCTGTTTGTTGCGGTGAGGTATTAATGCCCTTGTGCTGCTTTTCGTACCGCCGACTCTTATCGTTTCTATGTTAGTTTTCGTCTTTGTCTAGTTTTTGCTGAATCTATCGCAATCCGCAGAGTTTCTTTGACCATGCCGTGCCCAGAGTTGATTGATGCTTCATTCGGGCCATGGGCTGGCCATCACTACCGCGGTGGGCTAGATTTACCTTTCTTTTGGAACTCGTCTTCTTTTTCCTCGTGCCGGCCGCCATATGTCTCTTGGCCGTCGTCTGGAGGTACCGACCGCTGCAGCGTGAGCCCACGGTCGCTCGCTTGGCAGTTGTAGTGGTTTTCGAATCAGTATGGAATGATTACTATACTCTGGGCTCTTGTGTGTAATGCACTAGCTGATGTAGTGCCTGAATAGATATTAATCGGCGTGGTTTGCGCTAATTCTATTGCCTACCTCGCCTTGACCACTCTCGCAGATGGCCCATGTCGCAGCCTCGCTATCACCACTGAAGCTCCCGATTGTGTGACATTTATCGTGCTTGGTGCCTATTTAAACATTCATTATGGGCACTCGCGACATCCATCCATTTTGATATCAATCTATCTATCTACTAATACCCTACATAACATGGCAACTACCCAAACGCTCTGATTGACGAGGGGAGTTTCTGCCATTCCCATCGTCTATACAATCAACGTCTTGTTCGAAGTAGCATTACTGCTTGTTGAGAATGTCGAAAAGGGACATCTGCTCTTCAACTCTTCTCAATATAGTCCTGAGGAGTTGGCAGGCACGTTAGCTCGGCTTCTCTCTAATTGGATGCTTCTTCACCTTCGACTAGTCTACGATACAATTTTATCAATAGTAAACTTGACGTCGATTTCAGAATACCTTAAAAGTAAAGAGCTAGAACTAAAATAGGGAAGAAAGTGACTTTGGTCAGTGAAACTCATCATATACTTATTATGCGACAGGCCGGGTTTTGAAACATGTCAAAAGCACATCTCTGCTCCATGAACTATTCCAACTACGCAAAGCCTTGATACTGCCTATTTTCCCAAGCCTGTTTATGTTAGATTTTACACTCAATTGGCCTTTGCTAATACATACTACCGTATCCTACATGAGTATTTCCCCTGAGGAATGGTCTGTGGATTAAAGAAATCTCCTTGTCGCAGCATTTGTACTCTTATTCTTAGGCTATGTGGTATGTTATAGATTTTGTTCATTGCGATATATCTTCTGACATGTGAAGCTCTCGAGTGCATTATATTGACACCTGATCAATCGTCTCATGATGATGGTGCGCAGAAGTCTCGTTAGCTTGATCGATACAAGCACCTTTCAGTCTACTAGGCCTGGTTCCACAGACGCAGGGTCCCTTATTCTCATGACAGTTAATGTGGAGAAGGTCATGCTTGGTTTCGAAGACTTGAATGAAGTCTGGAATAGCATCATTCAAATTGCTATAGCAGTTTATCCACTGGCATCTCACATGTCTTGGGCCTGTATTACCCCCATCACGGTTCCGATAGGTCTGCAATTTCTTGAATCTCAGTTGCAGTATATGACGCGCTAATATTGTGATAGTTTGCGTGGCTACAAGTGTACCCATCACACAGAGGATCGGCACAGCTCAGAATTCCTGGAACGCTACTTTGGAAAAGCGTGTCAGTCTAACTTATGCGGTGGTATGCTTCAGCTTGGATTTTGCTCAGAGACTGTTTGTAGTTGACGTGGAACTTGGTGAATGGAATCTTAGGGGGCTGAGGACTGTTTATAGTGGAAATGGGAGGACATATTCTAAGGGGCTAATTTGGGACCAGCGGAGGAAGTTAATTGCAAACATGACCTAACAGTCCGTGTTGAGACCGAAGCAAGATGTACCGGCACGGCTGTAAGACGTGACCTGGCATGAAGTTGCTGGTTGAAACGCTCGGTCTACTATGATTATACATCATGGGCTGAGGGGCTTCAAACGACATGAGCTTAACCATCTGCTCCTTTTCGAAGGTTTGTATTAGCCGCTCTAGCTGTAGCTATGCACAGTTTAATCCTAGATACAATACAAGCAATGCCACGCTAAAATCGGGATGTTACTCTGAATTTGTTAGTGTTTTGATTGGTCCAATGCCCCTGTTGTCCCCCCCTTAGAGGCTATGCCGTCTATAGGAATATCAGTTGAAGTTTAGCTACCGCTTATAGAGTTAATTCCCTCGGTTCTTCCAAGTTACGGCCGCCTCTGACCTTATTCACCCTCGAAACGTCCAGACGAAAGGTGATTAGCACGATGCCGCCAGTTAATGACAGGTCATACAAGCGGGCGCATGTAGCCTGCAAGGCTTGCAATGCTCGCAAGGTCAGGTGCACCGTCACATTATCTGGACCCCCATGCGCCAACTGCGCCGTGGACAACGTCTCTTGCGAGATGCAGAACCGCAAGCGGCGACGGCAAGACTACCAACAATCCGAAGAGTCCGCGATGGCTAATTAGTATAGGAACATGGATATCTTGCCTGCGATGTCTGGTTCGACAATGCAAGACAGCCCAATGCCCTTAGAACAGAGCCCTTCAACACCGCAACTCAGCACTTCGCAAAGCGAGAGCCCGCATCATGATACCGCCATTCTTGCAACAGACTATGAGCCATCTCATTGGGGCTCACTTGCTGACAGGGGCAGTCGTTTATCTCCAGACCACTCGCAACAGGTCCAAAATCCTTCATCTGCTACGGCTAGCCGAGATACTATTTTCGTCGGACACAGGACCGATGGTTACGAAGCTGCCGTAGCTCTCGACACAGAACATGATGAACCCAGACAAATTGAAACCTCCAATGCAATGGATTCATCTCCGATTGCCAATGCCACATCAGCATGGGCCGAAGCTCTCGAAGAGCGTGAGAGCGATGGCAACCGAGTGCCGTTCTACCCAGGTACATAGTCCATCTATGCACCATCACAGCTTTCGATGTTGACAGAAGCTAGGTGATAAAAGAGGACCGGCTTTCGTGATAGATATCTGCAAGCCCCAAAGATCAACTGACAGCAATCATGCTTTCGTAGCTATGCCCTCACTGGAATCTCTTCTACCAGAGGAGATAGAGTACCTTCGATTCAAGGGATGCTTTTCTTTACCTCCCCACCCGCTAAGAGAAGCCCTTGTCAAAGCTTACTTCCATCATGCTCATCCTTTTGAGCCAGTTTTGGATCCCGAGGACTTTTTCAACAAGTACAATCAAGGTCATATCAGCTTGCTGCTCCTGTGGAACGTATTTATGTGCGCTGCATCTGTATGTTTCGTTGGCGCCAGTAGTGGACGTACATGCTTACTGGTATAGTTTGTTGAAGACAGTTTATTTTCCGAAAGCTTTTATGAATCTCCTCTTGCGTTTAAGCGCAAAGCTTTTCAGCGAGCCAAGGTACACCGAACCTCGATCCTCCCGTCGTCTCCGCTCCAGTAGACTTAGCTAACAGATTACACAGACATTATATGATGTAGATTATGAGAAGAACAAACTTACACTAATCCAGTCCGTGTTCCTCATGGGACATTTTTACGCCAATGCTGAAGATCGGTTGGGCCCTTGGCATTGGAATGGCATTGCCATCAGTCTGTCTCATACCATCGGCCTCCATATGTTGACATCCCCAGCACGAGATGGCATTCAACCTTTGTGGCGCCGTATCTGGTGGTGCATTTACTACCGCGAAGTATGGCTGTCAATGGGCCAAGGTCGACCAATGCGGATATCTTCGGATCATTGTTCAACTCCGATGCTCGGATTATACGATACCAGTCCAGGCTGTTCGCCAGAGTACCAGCACTACTTACCCGAACAGCTTGGCACGCTGCTCGGGATGTGGTTGAAACTGATCGGAGTGACACGTGTCATGGGAAGAATATTGTCGACTAACTATGCCATTAAGGGAGCGAGGCCTTCGAGGGCTATTATTGAAAGAGACGAAAACGAGATTCGTGCCAATCGGTTTCCTGATGGAAACAATGACCAGAGTCCAGTGCTAGCATCTCATTTGTATCAATTTCGGCTTCATACCCAGTAAGTTTTAGGGGACCACAAATAGTCACAGGCTAAACAGTTGCAGGGCAGCTATCATAGCTCTCTACCGGCCATTCCTCCACGAAACACCGCATGGAATTCCAACAGAGGAGCAGGATTCTTGGAAAACATTTGTAAATAACAAGCTTCGGACTGCAGCTGCTCACGCAACCCACTCCATCAATTGCATGATGGCGGAAGATCTAATCAAGTTCTCCCAGACGATTGCGTACGTATCCAGACGCCTCGAGGCACTATCCCATTGACCGTTTATTAGCGTGCTTACCATTGGCCCACCAATCCAAGTTCACCTGCTCGAAATGACATCATCCAAGTCATCATCTAGCCAACTGGCAAAGCACAACTTGGCGCTCTGCCTGCTGGCTCTAGATGAGATGCGAAAGTCTTATGTCTCTGCCGACGCGGCGTATAAGCTATTCGATCGAGCTAGGACGATTGTCGAGAAAACACTTCGAGAAGCCGAGGTCGTTTCACGCGACCCAACAATTTCACCAGAAACGCAGCGAATTGAGACTGCGCAGTGGCTTGATGACTCCGAGGGCTATGATTTCGTATCAACGGGGATGTTATCGGCGTTTTGGACACCATTCGCCAATTTCATGCCTGATGACTGTTTAGGAAATTCTTTCTAGGCGCGGGTCATGGTGCTTGTTATGATGCTGCTGGTGGCTGTGACTTTGTCGTTGACTCAGAAGAAACTTCCCATCCCTGAAGAAGTAACTCAGCGACAAGGTAGAGGGATACAATAGAATCTTATCTCGCCGAGGCCCAGACTTCATGTTGTTGAGATAATGCTTCCAGCTAAGTACCATGATCACTACTGAACCTCGGCACTCCGGGACTAAGTGGGCCTCATCGGGGTACTGACCCAACAGTCTGGCCGAATTTAGGGCCCTTTCTCCGAGCTCACGTATTGTCTTCGGTCCGCAGGTGAAGACATAACGTCCCAACAAAATTGATGAGACCCTGACACCTCGTGTTAGGTCAAGGAGTGTAGAAATGCCCTGGTCAATGCATTTGTCACGAGCCGAGGCACTTGTAAATCTTTGACCATTGTGGTTCCATGTCATGGAGCATGCAAAATTACGTCAAAAGTCCTTCTTTTATAAACTCTGACACAGCATAGAGGCAGTAGACTGATTTACTGCGAACTAAGCATCGAAGCATTATGACGGAGACAGTCGAGATCCTATCCCCTTCGGGCTTGCATTTGTTGGATAACATTAAATCAACCGACCCCGAATTCTCCTTGAGTTCTATGATATCGCTCGCTGAACAGTATAGTGAGCATCATCTTGCGAGAGGCCACAACAATCGACTAACAATTCATTCCCTCGAAATTTGAAACTGCCTTGGTAACCACAAATAAGCCTACGATCTCCAAATTTGCCAATGGTTGCGAATTTCAACTTAGCTCTAGACTTGGGACATTTGTATGCTGTCTCTTCAGTTGTGTAATAAATAGAATTTGCTTTATATGCTACATCTCAATAGGCTTACTCCAAGGGAATTGACAATGGTGGATACTGACTCTCAAATGCATGTTATACCGGCTCAAACATCTTGTCAAAAGGTTGTTTAATCATGCCTATGGGCTTCCACAAATTAAACTTTGATTTTTTGTTAAGTAGGAAGTAGATGAAGTTGTCATCCATGAGAGCTGGGTCGATGTTAACAGCCTCTGCAAAACCTCCGCCATTCAGGCTCTGTGGCTGGTCGACTTTAACACCTGCTGACTGTGATGTTGACGCGCTGTGCTGGTCCATTGAATCCTTCTTCAGCAATATAACCACCTCCCCAAATATGCCACAGAAAATAGATGCTGACGTATACCTCTTTTGGAGTTCCCGCATAACCGTCATACATAATTCAAGCTTGTTGAAGCCAAGTCTTTGGATAAGAGAATCGGCTGACTTGCATTTGAGGAGATGGACGTACATGGCTGGTATTAACAAAGGAGGTCTGACGACGATTAGCGAAACGCAATCCTGATTTAACGCCAGAATTATAACCAAGTCTCCAAATGAGCATGATTTGCTACTCACGTCATAGGACCAGCGAACCGAACAAGGTCTTCCCCTGCCATATTGTCCAGAATAACGTTGGTAGAAGCAGCTACCTCCTCCATCCGACTCCATATCCTGTTTCGCCAAGAAGTCACAGCCACTGGCTCAAGACCTCTGGGTATTATAGCTATAAGAGGGTGATAGAAGGTGATCAAACTGCTCTATTGTATCTCGCGTTAGACATGCATCACACACTGCTTTAATCTCCCAGTCTACTTACTGATGATGCAGCTGGACGTGATAGTAGAAAAAGACTTCAAGAAGGCTTTCAGATTTGCCCCTCTCTGAAGAGATACCAAGCTCTTCAACGTCGCCCAAGACGTCTTTAACTGATGGAAAGGGCATTTCTCAGTCTTCTAGTCGAAATCATATAAGGTATAACGTATAAACGTAATGTTACTGTAGCTTTAAACTAGGTATAACTAAGGTGTACAGTATTATATATAGTGCTATAGTTATTTTAAACATTGAGATCTATACTTTTATACCATACAAACAAGTTAGAAATACAAATAATGTCTAAGTAAAAGCAGTCTTTTTTTTTATCTCTCATAGGTCTCTAATACTAGCTGGATTTAGTATTTAATACTTAACAACAAGGAGATCTTAGTCTTGTAACAACTGAAGTAATAACGCCACTAATAGCCTCCTTAAGTAAATAGGAAATAACTAATTAGTAAAAAACCTCCTCTGCAGCTGTAAATCCTAACTCAAATCGTGCTAATACCAGGCTCCGTTAGCGTGACAGCTTTTACTTTCTGCTATGTAGTATTGATAATCTCCCTTCCTCTTGACACTCTTACAGGCAGATTGTCCACAACCACAAATCGTGATAAACATTTGATCGGTAGACTGGTCCTAAGTAAGACTAAAAGGTTTATAACCTTTAGTTCGCAACATTGGCCTGAGAAAAAGGGCATGTAGCCGCCCCTCTGGCTTTAATTATGCTCACAGCCGTGGTCATCTCTTCCAGGCCCTTCCCTTTTTGCGGCTCAGGCCCAATCGTCATCAGATCATATCCTTGGGGCTGAAATCTTTCGCCATGAGACCCTGGCACTTTCCCACCGAGGGCCCTAAGTAGAAAAGCCCTTGGACCCCATTTGGACCAGAAGGTTGGTTTGACATACCAAGGTTGAAACACCTTTTGTTGAAAGTTGTACAACCCGGTAGTCGGGTTGGGGTTTTTGGCAAGAATCTCTACAGGAAAAGTGCGTGGTAGAGCCAGATGACGCAGGTACATGATTCGGATGGTTCGGGCAAGTTTGATCAATCTGGAGAGAAGAAAACCTGGAGGTTCGATACTAGAGGGAAATTGCTGTTAGTTTTTCTCGCTTCCCTTACCACGCCATCTAGAGTGAAGATTATTGAGGAGCTTACCAAAGACTTTCTCTCATAATGTCATCCAAATTCTCTCCCAAATACTTCCTCAAAGTCTTTCCAACAAACGCCGGCATCCGCGAAACGGCCGAGTCAACATAAACTCGGACATACTGATCATTGGTAGCTGTAGGTCGTGCGACTTCTTGTTCATATCGGAGTGTCCATGCCTCAAGCTCTTTGGCGAATTCCAAGCCGTTTCTCCAACCTTGACTGCAGGAGGGAAGAGGATCAAAAGGAATTTCCATGTCGTCTCCCAAATTTTTATGAAAGAGTCCAATGGCACACTTTTCGACGTCGGTCAAGTCTCTCCATTCCTCTCTATGAACGACTTTGAAGATTTCTGCAAGTCCATCACCGAGAGTATGGAGCAAGTCTGGGTCGGTGATTTTATTGGCACGGCGATACCGGGCATGACTACATGGATTAGCTTGGCTCTATTTGTACCCAAGATGTAGGGGGATGAAAACACATTACTTACAGGTAATTCATCCGGGCAACAGCCGTAGCATAACGACCAGAGTCTCTGGGCTGAGATTGCGTTTCTCGGAGAAGTACTTCAGTGTCGACCGACCGTTTTCCCGCATTCCGCCTGGTGTTTTGTCCAGTGACAGCAAACAACTTGGACATGGTCGGAATACCGCCCGCCTGCTTAATAATTAGTTTCTGAGTTATGAATAAGTGAGTGTGTGTTGTCACCTTGAGTAGGGCTATCTTACGAGCCTTTCCAAAAGCATATGGAAACTCCAAGAGCTGCAACTGGGCAATGATATCATGTGCTTCTTTGGTCGTCATGTCGGACAACGATCTTTTTCCATTTGCAAAATTGGCTTCAATTGCTGCTTTGCGGCGGTATCGCAGACATCTGACTGTTGTTGCGTAGGCTACAAGAGTAAACAAGGCCATGAATAGCACATAGCCATTATTGATAAAGGCGCTTGCTTCAAGTCGATTCATGTTGATATGTCAGTGCTTGTCATTAAGGCTCCGAGCCAGTTCTGTTTAACCATCTGTATAAATAGACCTTTTTATCCTTGACCTCGTCAAGCCAAGCGAGCACTGTCCCCAGCATATAACTTCCCAACATAAACGTTAGCCCACGCTATACCCTGCTTTCCTACATGTGAATGATCGGACCTCGGTACTAAGTGGATCTCGCTATATGGATCCCTTTAGGTGATATAGCCGTGGGGTTGTTAACACCTAAACTTGCAGGGTTACAGTTTACTTATAGCTATAGTTTAGCTACGGTCTATTGTAGTAGGTAGTAAAGCGGTTAGGCATTAGGCTAAGTTGTAGTAGAATGGCTAGTTTAAGGAATAGGTAGTAATATATAATATAGTTAAAAAGTAAGTATTATAGATAAGTA
>JAJJWM010000218.1:0-57537 GCA_021655865.1 Fusarium guadeloupense | reverse complement strand
GAAATGAATCACGTGGACCGCGGCGATCAGATAAGGTCTTATACAGCTTATGATCATAGGTTCCGGCGCGGTCCTTGGCAGGCGTTGCTGTGGTCTTTCCTCCTTGATGTTGCACTTGCGAATAGCTTCATTTTGCAGAAGAAGACCCGGCAGCCTCGTTGGAAGCCCTATACCACGCTTGAAGCTTGGAAAGAGGCTATTTACAACGCCATTTTCAACAAGTACGGCACCGATAGCGGCACAAGGAAGAGATGCTGTACAGGGAAGGAAGAAGACAGCGAGGATCTTGAAGCACGGCAAAATCACCTACAAAGAGATATCAATCATGTCTATAGGGGCAAATATTCCCCCTGCCTAGCTTGCAAAGGCTGCCGGCAAGGGCAGCCTCGACCCTTGAAAAGAAGGAAAAAAGGAGGTTATTTACAGCTGATATCAGCAAATGAAAGGAGGGTAAGGACCCGATACGGCTGTAAAGTATGTGATGTAGCGATTTGTAACAATGCTGACTGTTGGTACTTCTATCACACGCTAATTTAGGTGTGGTTGAAGGTACTGATCGTCACGGTCATTTTGATTGGCGCCCATACCCTGTCGGTACATATTTGAGGCCTTGTGCCACTCAAAGAGATAGTGCGTAGGTGGGTGTTGTGGGAGGGAAGGCTGTAGAGTAAAATCAGAGGAGGGAGGGGTTAGAGAAAAGAACCTGCCTCTCCTCCGCTTCGGCTTGTAGGAAGGGCCTATGATTCAGAGATCTTCGACTGGCAGTGCCAGTGCTGGTCCTTTTACTGCTCAACACTGTACAGTGATGTTATAGCTGATACCCCTTTACCCAAGTTGCCAAAGCATCGAAAGTTGATTGCCTAAATACCAAGGATCTTTATTTGACGAGTTTCATAATTGATGAAGAGGGTTGGCTATATCGTCATGTTAGATCTTTACTTCGCTGTTCAGGTTCTGTCTTATTTTTCATCACCTAACCACCACTTCGCATGCCAGGACGAAGCCCAAGACCATCATCAATTAGCCAGTACTGACCGAAATTGACGACCCTAGAGAAAGTACAGCTGGAAGACTTCCTATTGTACTACCTGGATTATCTTTTTCTTTTATTTCTGCCCTTAAAGAGACACAAAGACGAGGCATGCAGAACACAAGAAACACTTGCCTTGAAAGAGCCCGTTATGATGTCTAATTATCTCCAGATCAGCTTCATTAAGCTAGAAGCTCATCAGCTTAAAGGAAAAATAAATCATGTTACCTGACGACACTACTTTAACAAAGCATCCAAGCAACCAATGTCTAGGATAGTATCTCAAGAGAAGAAATCATCTTGACTGAACCCAGTGAGGAAGACTATATCTACTACTCCCTATCTACCTACCTACCTATCTACGTACCTAACTGTCTGCCTGATAGTTGATATAATACTCCAGAGTGCTGAACTAGATATCCAAGCACGCGATCGTAAAGAACATAGCTCACTAGTGTAGCCAGATTGACTCATGGCAACTTGGCTCAGTAGTTAAAAAGATGGAATTATTTAATGAATCGCATTTAGACGGATTTAACCTAATGTCATATTAAAGTAACCTTAAAGGCCTCTCTATTCTAGAACAAATTTAAAGTAATTATGGTCTATTTAAGGATAACTTATATATAATAACTACTGACCTAGTCACTAACATTTAAGAGATACCTCATTTTAACTAGCCATACACATATCACATATTTCTCTAGTCTCTAATTCAACTCTGTTCAAGTTTATCTACAACTGCGTAAGACAACCAGGGCTCTCGTACAGAATACTTGACAATACGAGCCCATTCACAATTGCTTGACTCTTAGAAGCAAGCCCGCACACAACAGCATTCCCTGTCAAAGTGACTCGAAGAGTTGACACTATTCTAATTCATACTGATACAGTCTGGTATTCTTTATTTCTGTAGCGACCGAAATAGACATGTTTAGTCTTTGACCTAAGTTAGTTCTTCCTTGCTCAAAGCCATTGATCCTCCTTACTTGGCCTTTCGGGATTCGGGGTTAGGTGTCAATCTGCGGTTCAAGTTTGGCTCAGGGATACGAGATGCCATGCGGTCTGGCACAAGGTCTGGTGAAGGAGACCGCATCGTCTTAGAATCTGCGGTTTCTGGGTGAAGTAGACCAGGGACGGAAGATTCTGGGGAGAGGGAGACTGCGCTGTCGATTGATTCAATCCTGGTCTTAGGGACACTAACATCGTCGGTCCGAACTTCGAGATTCGGTGTCAGTCTGCGGTTCAGATTTGGTTCTGGGATACGCGACGCCATTCGATCAGGAAGTAAGTCAGGAGATGGAGCTCGCAGCGAATAATCGTCTGCAGGGGACGCGCGCAAGAGATGGGTGGCAATGGGCTCAGGAGCGATGATTGTAGGGCTCTGCGCTCTCCGAACTCTGGTTTCAGGGATGGCGACACTGCCGGTCCGAACTTTGGAAGGAAGAATCTGCTCAAATCCTTGCTCACGAGCGACTTTCTCGATACTCTTGAAGTACTGCAATAACTGTTAGTAAAGGTCTTCATCGAATAGGGGGGCTGCCTACCTTGACCGTTTTGACTTGGAGTTCCAATGTGGCATCCTCATCGACAACAACCATCGGATGTGGATGCAGTTGCAGACTCGATAGCGTCCACATGTGATTCACGCCCTGCTCGACGCACTTTTGTAGTGCAAGTGCTTTGCGCGCTCCCAGGATGATGACAACAACCTCTCTCGCTTCGAGAACTGTCTGAACGCCCACTGTCAAAGCCATTCTTGGCACTCTATTGACATCATTGTCAAAGAAGCGTGAGTTGGAGAGAATGGTATCGTAGGCTAGCGTCTTGACTCTTGTGCGACTGGCAAGGCTAGATCCAGGTTCATTGAAAGCAATGTGGCCGTCTTCACCAATGCCAGCGAGAAACAGATCGATACCACCTGCAGCTTTGATAGCATCTTCGTATGCGTCACACTCGGCTTCTGGGCTAGCAGCGTTGCCGTCAAGGATGTGAACATTGGAAGGATGGATATTGACGTGAGAAAAGAAGTGCTTCCACATGAAGGAGTGATAGGAGTTCGGGTCGTCACGAGGAAGGCCCACGTATTCGTCCATGTTGAAAGTGACTACATTCTCGAAAGAGACCTACAAAAATCAGATACGATATTGAACGGGAGATGGTATAAACGTACCTTGCCAGCCTTGTACTTGCGGACGAGCACATCGTATACACCGATAGGACTAGATCCTGTCGGTAGACCTAGGACGAAGGGGTGTTCAGGAGTAGGGTGAAAGGCATTGATGCGTTCCACGACGTAATTGGCCACATAATTGCATGCCGCCTCTTGGTCGTCACGGATGATGAGCCGCATGTTGTGGGTATATAGCCAATGGAAGTAGGCTTGTGTTGAGGTGTGATATTGGTATAAGATTTCAGTGAAGGAAGAGTGGGAGTTTCAAGGGTATTTTGGTTTGTAGTGGAAGTTGGGTGTATGTGTAAGATTTTTCAAACGTGTAGTCACTTACTTGAGCAAATCTGTTGTTTATGACTGCCCAACAAAAGTCACTTGCCCATCATGACAGAACCTACGAGATCGGCCAGCACTGCACTTTCCTACTTTCTTGCTTAATGTGGCGAGTTGAGAGCGATCTCAGTCATTAGAGAAGGTTACCGTGCACTGTATCCATCTGAGTGTCAATGTCATGATGGAGGGAATGAAACGTGTTACTGTAAGGATATGATGAAGCCGGACACTGTCGTGAGACCGCACTGTACTGCTCCCGATATCAAGGCAAGAACTGCAGTTGGCTAAGGCATCACGTAATGGATGACTTCTTGTACTTACGGGTTAGCGAACGGGTAGAGACAACAATGACAGACAGTCAGTGGCCAACACGGTTCTCGATGTAAGGTAACTTTTCGTAGGTGCATGTCCATCAAATCAAGGATAGGCCTCGGTATTATTATGAGAGAGGTCACTGATTTGCTCGTGTTGATGAAACCAAATATCTGTTGTAACCTTGTCTTATCGTATATTTTTACCGTTTTGGACTCACTGTTGTGCTTATAATACTCTGCTCGTAGTCAAAGAACCCGAGGTTGTCATCTTCACAGGTAGTGGCGGCTGGTGTAAGTGTAGTCACATTGGTGCAGGGATCCGAGGTATTAATGGGGATGCACCAAAGAATGCAGATTGTTTCAAATTACGCCTCTCAACCATGTGGTGTAACATGGAAATTCAAGGTCACATTGATTGTTCATGTACAGATTTCAAAGAGCTTCTTCCACCGGCGTGGGGTATTTGTTTATCCTTGCAAGGCGCACTAACAATTTCCCTCGTTGCAACTATCAAAAAAAACATCCACTTCTCACGGGGCACTCTCACGCAACGTTACAACCTCCCCCATCTGGCATCCATCCTCGACCCGTTTTGTCTCGCCTGACCCAACAGAGATCAAGGTCAAAGGCCACAATCGGTCAATCGCCATGGCCTGTAGCGAGTAAACGATAGCCCCTAGGCTCTGGCGCTCACTATAGCGCCTGGCCAGTCTTCTCATTCTGGTGGCGGTTGTCGCGTGTTGTGTGACGTTGGACGGATATGATCCTTTGACACAGCACGGCGTTGGTTACGACTCGAACGACTCTTCCCTGCAAAGTCGAGTCTCTCCTTGCTCCGCTCTACTCCTCATGGTCTTGTCTGCGTATCCCAGACCCAGTTCTGCTATCCATGTCTCATCGGCGGTGCTCCGTTTCCATCTTCGTATTGTATCTTTAGATCCCGTCTGAGCTATCCGTACCTATCCAGGACGCGTGCCTGTCCATCAAACTCTCTCCACCTGCTTAGTTAGTAGGTCTATTGGGGCGTCAGATTCTCACCCTCACCCCATTCAACCATTTGAAACGGGGGCTTCAGCCTCTTCTTTTCGTATCGTCTTTGGCTATTTACTTTCTGTCGTCTCCATGTCTGGGGTTCTTTTCCTCCTCCCTCGTTCTCGTTATCCATAATCACTCATTGCATAATGTCGACCTTTCAAAAAACACTCTTGGCTGCCATTATCAAGAGCCTCATCCGAGGAAAATCACTGGTCCAGACACTCTTGGCTTACTGGAGTAGTTCCTTGGGGCTTGATACTAACAGCAAGCCTCGTGTCGGTACCACATCGCGCCAATCTACTCAACGATTTCTGAAAGAGGCTGAGGCTCTGTTCCTTGGCCCTGTCGATCGAGATGGCCTACAACAATTCTCTCGCGAGCTGCGAGAGCAACTTCTGGACCGACTTGAAACCGACATGGAATGCATGCTTCCTTCATACAGTCACCAGCTGCCGAGAGGTACAGAAGTTGGGCGATTTCTAGCTTTGGATGTTGGCGGTTCAACCCTCAGAGTGGCACTGGTGGAATTATGTGGCCGCATATCGAATATTGGAGAGGAAAGCAGAATTGTCAGCATGCGAAATTTCTACATCAGTCCTGAAATCAAGGCTTTGGAAGGAATGGAGTTCTTTGATTGGATGGCTGAAAGGATATTGGAAACCCTTTCAGCAGAGTTAGAGCAACATGGTAGACCTGACGGGCCTTTACCTATGTCAATGGCCTGGAGTTTTCCTATTGAGTATGCACACCCAACTATGTGCTTGAATCTATAGCTAACATATTTAGGCAAACATCATTAGCGGGCGGCAAGTTACAAGGGATGGGTAAAGGCTTTTCAGCGTGCAATGGTCTTTTAGGTCAAGACCTGGGAGAGATCGTACGAACAGCATGCCTGAACCGCGGCCTCAGCGTAGAGCTTCGAGCTATCGTCAATGACTCAAGTGCATGCTTACTATCAGAGTCGTATAACCATCCCACAACGAGATTCGGTTTGATCCTTGGTACTGGCGTCAACCTCGCTGCTTATCTTCCCGTGTCTGCCATTGGACGCGTCAAATTTGGCGAACGCCCCCCTCAATGGTTCGAGAAAGCGACACACGTTATCGTCAACAGCGAGATCAGCATGATGGGACGCGATATCCTGCCTCTGACGAGATGGGACCGGCAATTACTGGCGAATCACTCAAGACCCGATTTCCAACCCCTGGAGCACATGGTCAGCGGCATGTATCTGGGCGAGATTTGCAGACTTGCTCTTGTTGAAGCGATCGAATCGACAGGAGTCTTTGGGGGTGTAGTTCCTCCCTCGTTGCAGAAGGGTTATTCATTCTCGACCGAGACGCTTTCTGTCATTGAGATGTACGTTTCAACATCACCTAGCAACGCACAAGGTACTAATGATTTACAGGGACACAAGTTGTGGCCTCAAAGAAGCTTGCAAGCAATTCTCATCTCGCCACCCCGCAAACCATGTTCCCACGACAGCCGACCTATCGTTCCTCAAACAACTAGCTTCTTTCATCTCCAAACGTTCAAGCGCGCTCGTCGCCGCTGGCGTTTACGCATTTTGGAATCTGCGCATTGATAGCCAGAGCAACTTTGTTTCAACTCTATCACCCGGGGCACCTCAGCGAGACAGCGCCGAGGCAGACCGAGATCTGGCCGAGACAACGGTTGCATACAATGGCGGCGTGATTGAGAGTTACCCAGGTTATCTCGACAGCTGCCAGACATACTTGGATGATTTGGTAGCAGCTGATGAGAGAGAAAAGACAGGAAAAAGGAGTATCAAGCTCGTGTCGGCAAAGGAGAGCTCGTTAATGGGAGCAGCTGTGGCTTTGGCATCTTTAGAGTGTGATGTAGAGGGGCCGCTTGGCGTGGTGGGATAAAGACAGGATCGGGATACTTTCCCACTTAATGACTTGATGAATCATATACACAATGACATTTAATTGGCGACAAGATTTATTAATGTGAAGACATTGAAGATAATGGACGAAATATTTAGGATGAAAAGTAGAGAATTATTATATCATACCATAATACTAGAAAGAAATCTCCTAAGTTTAACAAAAGAGCATAATCTAATTCCATATTACCCTAAGTTTAGGTCGTTTAGACGAGAAGATCCAGGCCAGTCCTGTGTTTCTATCCTACTGTGTCTTATCATGGTCAAGCGAAGCATGATGAAAAGACACAGAAATCGAATATAGTTTACAATAGTGAAAATACGGGGAAATAACGAATCTCTTTATTGTTTATCTCTTTGTAGGTATCTCTGATCTGCTACACATTACCTGTACATATCCAATGCTTTGTTAATTGCACGGCAATCTGCATTGGTTTTTGGTGGCGTAAAGTGGTTTTCCGTCGCGACGGGAGCGCGTCATGTAATCAAAGTACCAGTACTTACAGCTCTGCAGAACTTCGGCTTCGGTCTGAGTACCTGCACTGCTTCATTGCATCACGTGACTGCCTGGCTCTCTCGCGCTTCCCTTCATCGCGTTGAGTGGGTGGCGCGTGGGCTAGGTACCTTTCCTTAGGCACCCCACGGCATCAGCTATTGCTATTGCTACGATATAGCAAACCAATTGCAAATCTTGAGCTTTATTATAACGTTTCGACTTCATGTCATAGCAAAAGATTCATCTTTCTTCTGATTTTGTTCTCTTTCATCTCTTCTTTTTGACACTCTAATCACACGAAATGGGCGATACACCTAAAGGCCCTGCGCCTATCTTTGCTGAATGCGCCATCGCGTTTGTCTCGAGCAGCCTTCTTACTCCCAAGCTGATCGGTGAGGTACGAGCGTTCTTGACTTGTACCTAGATAACAAGCTGACTTTCCAATAGCTATCGGGCATCTTGGAGGACAATGGCGCTACCATCTGCGAACCTCGACGCGACGGCTCGCTCCCCATCGAAAAAGTCACCCACATCATTTCCAACACGATCGACTTTCCTCAGTTCACCGAATCACAAGCTATCATGATTCCCGTGGTGACAACACAATGGATTACCAACTCGATAGCTCGTCGAAAGCAGGCGCAAATTAGGCCTTTTTCGCCTGACCCTAGAATGATCTTCTCAGAGGTGGTGGTGACCTGCGCCGATTTACCAGAGACGGACAAGGAGAGCATTGCCGGTGCGACGATGGCTTTGGGTGGACAAGAATCCAAGGATGCGACCCGAATGACTACACATATCTGTGCGCTTACCATGGATCATCCCAAGATCCAAACTGCTGTCCAGAAGGGATGGAAGGGCAAGGTTGTCTTGCCACACTGGTAGGTCTTGCCTAGCTGCTTTATACTGCGGCTCACTAATGGAGTCTAGGTTTGACGATTGCTTCAAGCTTGGAAAGCGTATCGATGAAGGTCCATATCTGCTGCCGGACCCCGAAATTCTTAAGAAGTCTGCCGAGGACGAGTTGAAGATTCCTACCAACGACAACCTAGCAGGAGCGACATCACCGACACCAACATACTTACCTTTGCCTTCCGACGGAGATTCTGTTCGCCCGCCTGCCACTGTCTTCCAAGATCGCAATGTGATGCTATCCTGGGATCTGAGCATTACCGAGAGGTTGACAAAGGTGGTCCAAGAGATCATCATCAACGGTGGTGGCAAAATCGTCGACAAGGTTGAGGAATGCGACATGTTCATCTGTCAGTATCGTGATGGTCCTCAGTATATCCAAGCAGCGCAGTCTTGCAAAGATGTTGGAAACCTAGCCTGGCTTTACTGGCTCATTGTTCACAACGACTGGACATCGCCTCACCGTCGACTGTTGCACTATCCTATTCCCAAGAACGGCATAGAAGGGTTCAAGGGGCTACGCATCACGGTTTCTAATTACGGCGGCGAAGCACGAATCTACCTGGAAAATCTCATCAGGGCCTCTGGAGCCGAGTTTACTAAGACAATGAAGTCGGACAACACCCATCTCATCACGGCACGCGACTCTAGCGAGAAGTGCAAGGCTGCACCTGAGTGGGGGATTGTTGTCGTCAACCATCTCTGGATCGAAGAGAGCTACGCCAAGTGCGAGATTAGGCCTATTAACATTAAGAAGTATAATCATTTTCCTCCGCGCACTAATCTTGGCGAGATTATCGGTCAAACATTCTTTGATGAATCAAGATTACGGGAGCTTTATTATCCTGGAGGCGACGAGGATCTTTCTCCGCGAGCCAAGAGAAAGCGAAAGATTCTTGAAGCTGCAGAGGAGAACGCATATTCACGGGGGCCCGCGGAAGGTGTTGTGGTTGGTCAAGTCAGCAGTGGAGACGTCGAGATGGATGATCTACAGGATGAGCCGGAGACCGAGAAGCCTGTCAAGAAGACAACCACTAAGACACTCGCGGCAGTAGCGACACCAATTCGTAACCGTCATGCTGGAAAGGAGAACGAGACGCCCTCGGTGGCTTCTACAGGAGGTCGCAGTGCCAAAGCAAAGGCGCAGGCACTCCTACACAACATGACTGGTGATATCGCTCTGTACGAAAAGGAAAAGAAGAGGCATGCCAAAGGAGGCAGCGCAATCTGGGGCGGTAAACGGGCTGCTGACCAGGCGGAGAAGGAAAAGACCACCAAGGCCAAACAGAGTGCGAGCCCGGATGTTGAGGACAACAGCAGTGCGACAGCCAAGCGACCTACCAAGAAGGCAAGACCATTACTTCCAGACGTAGAGATGCGCATCATCTTGACTGGTTTCACTCGATGGGTTGGTGACAAAAACAAGGAAGATCAAGACCGGGTAAGTAGGCGTGAGCCACTCGTCTAGTTACATGCTCTAATATGCTGGACAGAAAAAACTGCGAGATATGGGGATTCAGATTGTTCAGGAGGGGCAGCCATGCGACTATTTGGCAGCCCCTCATATTGTCCGCACCGTCAAGTTCCTGTGTGCTCTTGCACGAGGTCCAACCGTCATCTCATCCACATTCATCGATCAAGCCTTGGAGACAGGCTCGAGGCCTGAGGTAGATGAGTTCATACTCAAGGACAAGGACGCCGAGAAGCGGTACAACGTTAATCTCGAGAAGTCGGTCGCACGCGCCAAGTCAAATCGATGCAAGCTACTGGTCGGTGTTCCAATCTACTGCACAGAGAAGATCCGCAACGGCCCCGACAGTTACAAGGCCATTGCCGAGGCGAACGGTGCAATTTTCAAGATCTATCGAGCACGAAGCGGAACAACGATTCGACCAACAACGGCGGAAGAAGAGGGCAACGCGCCTCCTGAGCCTGTGTACCTCTTGAGCAGTACGGCCCATGACGAGCGACCGCTGTGGAACCGATTCCGGGACATGGCGCGTAAGGGCAACATGGAACCTCGAGTCGTGGCACCTGACTGGTTGCTCGATGTTGCAATGGCTCAACAAGTACGGTTTGACGACAAATTTTTGGTGGAGAATTACTACACGGACTAGTCGTAGTGCAGACCTCGATGAGATGGGTTGCTTGATGGCGTTCAAGGTGGTTATAGTAGCATGGCTGGTTTTTGGGGACTGGCACTCGGTTTTGGTTTATCTTGGTGCCCATGGCTCGTAACGAAGGCGGCGCAAATGTATCTCATGTAGAGATGTGAAGATGGGTTAAGCGTTTAGAAGAATTTCACACCTAATGAGTCGTCTTGGCCGAATATTTGGGCCTTGTTTCGCTTGACGAGGACATTGAGGGCTTTTAGTAGGACATCTGTGTCCATGCCGTGGATGTCTGTTTGCATTAGCGACGTGATGTGCAAAGGATTTGTAGGGCCAAAGTTGATCCTACCATTCCCTATAGTACCATCTCCCTCGACAAGCTCATAGATTGTGAGCACGCTACCCTTTTGTGCCGTCTCTTCAACATAGCTCTCTACCAGCTCGGCCCACTCTTCAGGCTTGCGCCAGTAGACAAAAACGACGTCGCCCGACGTACCACCTCCGACGTACTCTACACGGCCATCCGCGTGCATAAAAGACACGACATCGCGAATATCATCAAATTGCAGTCGACGGTCGAGACGGCGATTGACGAACAGATCTGAGTCGGCGGCCTCGGAGAGGGAGAGGCGAAAGATGCGGTTGTGACGGGCGTAGGCGAGGATGAGGTCGGCCCACTTGTTGCGCTGGGCGTGGAGGGTTGTGAGGTTTGTCTGGCGAGTGAAGAAGGCGGGGAAGTGGTATTCTCGAGGGAATGTGAAGGAGGAGTCGATGGTTGTGGTCATTGTGCGGCGGGTGATTGTTGGTGATGATTTGGAGTGGTGTTGAAGATTGGAGGGGTTTGCGATGACGTTGGAGGGGTTCTGAAGGTACGTACCGGTTTATGGAAACCCCGCCCCTTTTGCGTCCTATTTCTACACCTCCATATCTGAAATCAGCTTGATTTTAAGGCAGATTATTTTACAAGACCCAGTTTGTCTTCTCTACGTCAATATCTAAGTATGGATTACCTGTCGTATATACTTGATGAGCGGTGCCGATTGTGTAATGGCCATGAAGATGATGAAGAAGCCGATTTCACAACCATGGATGCCGATAAAATACATATCAATTGAGGCCTTACAATATACGGAACCTACTACGGACCATCGTCAGATGCATCTTGGGAAAAACTAGTTTTGTTTATCAATGAGAAAACTGCGAGGGAGCTAAATCTTTGCGGTGGCGATGATTTGGTTGAGAAAGTACAGTCACTCTTCCACCTCGACGCACGATCAGATGCCCAACTTTTGGATGGAGCACAGAAAGATCATGTTAGTCAGATCTATAAGGATTGAATCGGGGGCAGGCCAATGCTAGGTCCCGGTAAACAGGAGATTTTTCTCATAGCAGATGAGGAGTCTCTTACTGGCGTTGAACGGGACGTGTTTCAAGTCAAGTGCATCAACGCCAATTACAAACCTATATCGTTATCGCCTGGAATGAGGCGGCGGTTGAAGGGTCAGGCCCTCTATTGGGGATGGACGAGAATAGAGGCGCGGCAGTTGGTAGAGCTCTGTTGGTGTTTGATGTTCTTTCGGGGGCCAGAGGACTTTATGATGTGTGCTGAAAAGGAGGAAAAGGTTGGTATATGGGATGGGAGAACCGTCTGGGGGGCTGAGTGCAAGATAACATCCGTGAGACCATTAACTAATAAATCCTAAAATTATCGGTTGTCAAGCCTCAAGCCTGGCTATAAGAGACGTAGAATATAATTAATCGTTCATTGGGTTTCTTATACTAAAATGCGTGTATATATTTAATGGGAGAACACAGACTTATATAATGCTTGGCAAAATCGATATCTGGGTGATGACTACATTCCTTGTAATCCACCTCAGTCGAACCATTTTATGAAATTCAAATAAAACTATTTGCCTCCTTGGTTTAATAGCGTAAAGCAAGTAAAAACATCCGCGTGTTGTCAATCAGATCATTTCAATTCGTACGATCTCGTCCAGGGATATTGCTCTCCACCGACAGAGACCGAGCTCCAAGGGGGTTTGCGTGAGGTGACAATCGCTTCTTTGGAGCGCATCCGTGGAGAATGCCTGACATTTGAATCTCCGCGTTTTTCCAAAGTCGAATCTATGGTGTTATCTTTGCGGGAGATATTTTTGCCCAGTCAGAGTCGCTGTGTTGCAAAGCCCCAACCCATCTTTTGCGGGCTTGTTCTTATCTCTTGAAGCGCTGATAAGGAGGCTCTTGTGTTGCGTTTCCGAGGAGATAGGTCTGGTTGCAGGGGAACAAGAGAGGTTACCTATGGTTGTTAGTTATTCCCGCTCACTGAGTTATCGAATAGATAAAGACGCTGGTCTAGAACAGAACTGCTCAAGAGCGTATTCGAGCAAGAGAGAATGGACCAAAATTAGGCCATGTTCGATATGGCTTCGCGGAGACTTGATCAGTCAATAACCCACAAACCCCCTTTCCCTTCGTCAGAAACCGGTTCCTAAACAACAAAATCACCTCGTCTCACTCATATCATGCTGATTCATGGTCTGTTCCGACGTACGACACGACCGTTGGCGTCCTTTTGGCGCGCTCCACGTCCCGAAAAGTCGCTTCTCCGCGGACCAAACCACCAAAGGGTCAACGCCTTTACCGTGCGGGCGCAGCCTCTGATTGGTTCCTTTGCCACGGTGCCTGTCTCCTTATCATGATCAGCCCTGCCAAGTGAGTACGGCATTGCAAATGCGCTCACCTTGTCTGGCAGCAGAGCGGAAAGCGGAAATGCTTGTTGCGCCACAAGCATCCATCCCGGAGATGTCTATTCTTGATAGCAATGACAGCAGACGGATACGGGTCCATACTCGTGGTCTCGAGGTCCCGCGAGACCCTCTTTTCTAACAGGGCTCTCATATGTCGAGAATCACTTATAAACATACATGGCCTGGTTATAGTCCGAATCGAGTGGTTTTTGTTCCCCTCAAGAATATACACTTTCACAATATCTATTCACCAACATGGCTGCAACGACACAAAAACGTGTGGTCGTCGTTGGACTGGGCATGGTGGGCATTGCTTTCATGTAAGTCAAGACTAACAAATACTCGTCTATACATAATATGATCTGACAATCATACAGAGAAAAGCTGCTCAAATACGATGCCAAATCAAAAGAATACGCCATCACAGTCGTCGGAGAAGAACCATATCTTGCCTACAACCGAGTAGGACTCACAACATTCTTCGAGCACCGCAGAATCGAGGACTTGTATATGAACCCTGCAGAATGGGTATGTTAGATCTGAACCTCAACGTCTGATCAGCTATTGACATCTCTACAGTACACAGAAGCTGGAGAATCATTAAACTACCACGTCAACACAAAAGCCACACACATCAACACAGATGACAAGATCATCGAATGCGCAAATGGTGATACATACCCCTACGACATCCTCGTCCTCGCCACCGGCTCAGACGCTTTCCTCCCTACTTTCCTCCCCGGCCACGACGCCAACGGTGTCTTTGTCTACCGAACAATCAACGATCTAGAGAGACTCATTGAGTTTGCCGACAGCAAACGGGGCACCAATGGCGTTGTTGTAGGCGGTGGTCTGCTTGGTCTGGAAGCCGCCAAGGCCATGCTGGACCTGGAGCGCTTCAACAAAATCGACCTGATTGAAAAGTCTCCTTGGGTTCTGAGCAGGCAGATCGACGAGACTGCTGGCAAGATGGTGGCAGACCAGGTCTCACAGCTTGGTGTTGATCTCAACCTAGGCAAGGGAGTGTCCAAGATCAAAACGGACGAGCAGAACAACGTTGCTGGTGTTGTCTTTGATGACGGCACTGAGATTGAGTGCTCAACACTATGCTTCGCCGTTGGTGTCAAGCCCAGAGATGATCTTGCTCGGGGTGCCAACTTGGAAGTTGGTCAGCGCGGTGGTATTGTTGTCAACGATGACTTGAGGACGAGCTTTCCAGACATCTACGCCATCGGAGAGTGCGCCAGCTGGCGAGGAATGGCATATGGTCTCATCGCTCCTGGTGTAGCCATGGCTGAAGTCCTCGCTTTCAACCTTACCCAGGCCAAACTTCACAGCCCTCAGGTCTTCAAGACACCTGATCTGAGCACAAAGCTCAAGCTGCTCGGCGTCAACGTCGCCAGCTTTGGTGACTGCTTCGCTGACCGGGATGGTCCTATCACTCTCCCTCCCAAGTACGCTAAGACCCTGATCAACGGCGACGCCAAATCGACCAGCGCGGTTCAAGCTCTTACTTACAAAGACCCTTTCCTCAACATCTACAAGAAGTACATCTTCACCAAGGATGGAAAGTATCTCCTCGGCGGTATGATGATTGGAGATGTATGCGACTATGTCAAGCTTGTACCCATGGTCAAGTCCCAGAAGGAGCTTGAGATTCCTCCCAGCGAGCTCATCCTCGGCGCCAAGAAGGAGGGCGGTGATGATGATGATCTCGACGATGATGCCCAAGTGTGCTCATGCCACAACGTCACAAAGGGCGATATCGTCAAGGTTGTCAAGGACGGCACATGTACAGATATTGCCAGCATCAAGAAGTGCACAAAAGCCGGTACTGGCTGCGGCGGTTGTCTGCCCGTCATCACAACCATCTTCAACAAGACCATGGCTTCCATGGGCAACGAAGTCAAGAATTACATCTGCTCGCACTTCAACTACTCGCGTGCAGACTTGTTCAACATCATCATGGTCAAGCGTCTCAGGACCATGGCCGAGGTGATGCGCGAGGCCGGAAACGACAAGGATGCTGTTGGTTGTGAGCTTTGCAAGCCCACGGTGGCGAGCATCATGGCTTCGCTGTGGAACAGGCACGTCATGGACAAGACCACCCACGGTCTTCAGGAGACAAACGATCGCTTCCTGGGCAACATCCAGCGAGACGGTACATACTCTGTTGTACCCCGTGTATCTGGTGGTGAGATCACTCCTGATAAGCTCGTTGTCATTGGAGAAGTGGCCAAGAAGTACAATCTCTACACCAAGATCACCGGTGGACAGCGAATCGACTTGTTTGGCGCCCAGAAGCAGGACCTCCTCGATATCTGGGGCCAGCTTGTCGCTGGAGGCATGGAGTCTGGCCACGCCTACGCCAAGTCTCTACGAACTGTAAAGAGTTGTGTCGGTTCTACATGGTGCCGATTCGGCCTCAGCGACAGTGTCGGTATGGCTGTTCGTCTAGAGGAGCGATACAAGAGTATCAGAGCGCCGCACAAGATCAAGGGTGGTGTAAGTGGTTGTGTGCGAGAGTGCGCCGAAGCTCAAGGCAAAGAGTACGTTTATACCCTACTTCTCATTTATCTGTCAACTTACTAACAATTTATTTAGTTTTGGTCTGATCGCCACAGAAAAGGGCTGGAATATCTTTGTCGGCGGCAACGGCGGTGCAAACCCTCGCCACGCAGAGCTTCTAGCAAAGGACGTGGCTCCAGCTGATGTCGTGACAATCCTGGACCGATATCTCATGTTCTACATGCGCACAGCCGACAAGCTCCAGCGAACAGCCCGCTGGATCGAGAACCTCCCCGGCGGCATCAAGTACCTCCAGGAGGTGATTCTCGACGACAAGCTGGGCATCAACGCCTCGCTCGAGGCTCAAATGGAGGAGCTCGTCGACAGCTTCTTTGATGAGTGGGCTGAAGCCATCAAGACACCCGCCATCGCTGAGAAGTTCCGCCAATTCGCAAACACCACAGACACAACGCGCAACATGGAGCTCGAGGATGACCGTGGCCAGAAGCGACCCGCTTACTGGCCCGCCAACGCCGCTGCGACAGACAACTTCCAAGGCCTCAAGGACCAATGGTCCCAGACAGCTTGGGAGCCCATCATCGAGACGTCCTACTTTGACGGCGCAGATGAGTTGCCAAACGGTATCTCAGCTACCATCAAGCGCGGCGACACACAGCTCGCCATCTGGCGCATCAAGGGCGTCTACTACGCCACGCAGCAAATGTGTCCTCACAAGCGCGCCTTCATCCTCTCCGACGGTCTCGTCGGCCAAGAGCCCAACAAGACAGGTCAAGACGGCGCCTCACCGTGGGTCTCGTGTCCTCACCACAAGCGCAACTTTGACCTGGGCAACGGCGCATGCAAGACGGACGAGGCGCTCTCCATCGCCACGTTCCTCACCGAGGCTCGTCCCGACGGCATGCTGTACCTCAAGCTCCCCCCCGTAGAGGAGCTCGACGCTGCGCTGGGCACAAAGAAGTGGATGGTCAAGAAGGGTGAGGCCGGCGAGGCGCCCCTGGCCAAGCTCGACTCCAAGATCAAGTTTGTCGGTATCCGCGGCAAGAAGCCCTACGTCAAGCCCACGGGCGGTGCAAAGATGAGCACCAAGCCCATGGATCTCATGATGGCTGCTAACGGATGTGGAGGCGGTGCACCAGAATGGTGAAAAAAGGGAATAGATGATAGATGAGTAAAACATGGTATGGAGTTTTGGGCATGATACATTGGGAAGGTTTGGGATGTACTTGATTTTCGGTAAATGTAGCTTGAGGCCGGTGGGAATAAGGTGAATGAGGCATGTCTTTATGTAGATTTATTCATTGATCAATACCCCTTGATGAACTGTTATCCATCGCTGTTCGACAAGTACCTGATCTGATATGGTTGCAGCATAGCCATTTATATCAACTGACAAGATTCTTTACACTCAATGACTCCATTCACATGCAAATATAGGATAAGCACAATGAGTAGACAATGATAATATACTTTGAATATGAGAGTAATGAAATATTGCTTTGTTGTCGAAACACTTGACACAATTCCGCAAATGCTGTGTCTGTGAGATCCGTTTGAAATCTGCCCTTCGCCCCTGTATTGTTTGATAGTCCTTTTTACCCGCTGCCAAATGAAAATGAACTCCATGAAAGCCGGGTTCCTCCCGTTCTAAGTAAACAGATAACCCATGATCGTACAATAGTCATCTCGAAAGACCAAAACATAAGAATAGACCGTGGTGAGGTGACCAAGTGGAATAGCTTTATATATAATGTCGGTAGGTGAATGTCGCTGATAAAACAAAGGGTCCGCTTCTGGTCGTCTAACATCCGTCGTCTTCGCACTCATCAAGGCTTCCGTAACCAGTATCCGAGTCCATTCCCACCATAGTCTTGGTGATGGTCAGGCACCTGTCTACAACCTTTTCTCGTACATCAGAGGTAACTCCACATTTCTCACCGGGAGCGCCACCCATCCACAAACGAAGACCCCCGGATAGCCGCTCGAGAGAGGACCGGAAAGTCTCAGCGGCAGCCTTACGCTCAAAAAGTTCTTCCATCAGCTGTAGAGCTGCGGTACACCCAAGGAGAGACATTTGAGAAGCATTGCCGCGCGTCATGATGGATTCGATGATGCGAAGACCCTGGTGAGTACTTCCGGGAGTGCACTCGACGCGTCGAAGGTGGGCAATCGCCATAGCGCAGCGGAGGGCAAGTCGGAGATCGGGAGTGGAGGCTTGAAAGCTGGAGTCAACAACGCAGATCGAGGTGCTCAAAAGAGCATCGACCTTTTCATTGCCCATTGACTGCAAGGCCGAGGCGATATTAGCGCCACGGGCCTTGTCAACCAGAACAGCGCGTGCCACGATGGCTCGAGCCTGTGCAGTAGATCCAATCGGCGCAGTCTTGATGGCGAGCTCAATGTCGTCAGTCAAGGTGCTTAGGGCCTCTTCGTCCTTCTCCATTGATGCCACCAAGGTTCGATGCAGGGTTTGAGTTGACCACCAAGCGGCAACGGCATCGAGAGGGGATCCGATTGCGGTATCGTCAACAACGGAATCCATGCCATCCATAGGAGCTACAATGTTGTAATCAGTATCAGCATTGAACGCCAGGTTGTGTGCGCGTTGGATAACATCATCATTGAGCACCTCGTCGCAATCTTGCTCGACCAGCATAGCAAGATGCTCAGGCAAATCACTATCATGCTGCTCTGAAGATCCACGGTGAAGTTGAGTAAGGAGACGGTTCAATTGACGGGCCTCGTTCCACTTAGCACGGGCGAACTTGGCGGCAATAATGTTGATAGTGCCGAGGTGAAGTCGGTTTTGGCTGAGATCCCACAGGAGAACGCGGATATGGAGAGCCTTAAGCATTAGCCTCGCGGGGCTATCAGGAAGAGTACCAGAAGCGAGAAGCGTGAGGACGAGACGGCTCTTGTTAATCTCTACATCACCACCAGCCAATTGAGAGTCCAGAGCGATGCTCCAGGCTTGGACTCGGGCAGTTTCCTGCTCCTGAGTCAAGCCAGTAATTGCCTGATAACCGTGGATACCGATGGCGTTGCGCAGGCTGAGCTTCAGCGTCTTCAAAATGAGAGCTGCAGCCTCGAGGAAGAAGTTATGGCGAGGGACCCAGACTGTCTGTACGGCAGTGAGCCAAGCTTGTCGGCGCACATGGATTGGTGAAGCCAGTGATGGCGCTGCCCGCAGAACGCCAACCTGTGTCTTCTTTGGTTTCTGTTGAGTTTGTGTAAATAGTGAGGGGACAAACACCCATAGGAAGGTTCCAAGTAAGAGAATTATTCGGAGTGAGGTATGAAGATGGTAGCCTCCAACAGTCAAATCAAGACCAGACGCTAAAGCCTTGATAAGATGAAGAGGCAGAGCAAACAAACCACGACCTTCTGGCGTCTCGTTGCTTAACTCCTCCTCATGGAAGGCCTCCAAGACCATGAGGCCGGCTAGCGAGCCAACCATCAATTTACCAAAATAAGGGCCGGCATTATTCCATCGGTTTTGCTGCATCTGTTGTTGCTGCTGAATCTGCTGCTGTCTAATAAGCGCAGGGTTACCTCCCCGATATTGTTGCTGAGGTACAGGATATGGTTGACCGGCAGCCATTTGCGCTGAGATGATTCTCTTCATATCATCGGGAACCTGGATCATGCCTCCTGATGGCGCGCCTCCTTCTTGTCCTGCTGGCATGGGGGAGTTGACGAATTGTTGAGAATCTTGAGCGTACTGAACAGGTGTAGGAGGTTGCTGAAGAGGGCTGATGGCTCCATTCATGGCACCGGCCATGAATAACTTTTCGAAAGCGGCGATTCGGGCCTGCATTGCGCCATTTTCGTCAAGTAGTCGGGTGTTTCGCTTCTCGAGATGTCGGATATATTCTGTCGCTTTACTCAAAACCTGCTTTTCATTAGCATTATATAAGCTATTTGAGAATATATGCGACATACGGTGGCTTTGTTTAGTTTATGAGCCGGAGTCAATCCATGGAGTTCTTCGCGATCCTCGGTCGTGTCTTCGCCCCTCGCGCTCTTGGACATGATACGGAGACTGGGAACGCTGTCCCTTAGGGCGGCAATCTTGTCGTTGAGATTTGTCCGGTATCGCTTCTCAATCATGTTGTGTGCGGTCTTCTTGACCGGCTGGTCACCATCTTCATCCTCCTCGTCATCCTCGGGGTCGGCGGAAGACTTGCGCTTTCGGGAGGCTTTCGAAGATCCATCGGCGGGATCTGGTGATGAGAGAACACCCCTCTTGACGAGCTCGCCGTTTGCCGAGTCTGGACTGGAGGCGCTCTTTGGGGAGTGATATTGGAGATGAGGCGGCATAGCGATGTTGCGTAGCTTCTCCTGCAGAGCAGGAGTCAGATGGCTAATGATGGGTGGTTGGAGGGCGGTGTTGTCTGGAAGATTGCCCTGTCCCAAGGACGGATTGGGAGCACCGTAGATTGATTCGGGACTGAGAGTGGTAGGTGGAAGGCCGTCGATGCCAGTAGAGAGTGGCAGCTGTTGGAAGTTCTGCTGATCTTGGCCAAAAGTGAGATTCCAGGAAGAAGATTGATAGCTAGTCTGAGCAGGAGGAGCAGTTGTGGTAGAGGGGTCGTACGAGTCGTAAGGGGGCGTGCCGTTGAATTGCCATGCGGCGTCGTAGTATTGCTGCTGGGTCTGGGGGCGGGAGGAATCGTTGGGCAGAGTGGAGGGGTCAGTTTTCACGATGGAGCCATCATCAACGAAGGCCAGATTGGGATCCTGAAGACCGTAGAGGCTGTTGGAAGAGTCATGGTCGGCCATGTCGGAGAAGTGGGAGCCAGGCATGATAGGCCAGGACCATGCAGTAGCGAATGGGCTGATTGAAGGCTGGAGCAGACCCAGGCGGTTGGGGAGACCCCGAAAGAGTCGCCGTTTGCGAGCGAGGCCTTTCGGGAAGAGGTGGACGTTGGCCGACGATGGTTAGCAAGGCTCCTTGACTTGGATCTCTCTGCAAGGATTGATCTGATGGATAGCGTCCACTGCTATTGCCGTCGCGATGTATTCTCTCGGCCGAAGGGTGGGCTTGTGCCGTGGCCGCGACAGCTACGGCGACAGCGTCAGTGCCAGCGGAAGGCTGAAAGTGACAGGCCTGTCTCTGGTCCCTCGTTGGAGCGAATGCGAGCCTCTGGTAAGGCGATCGGTCGGTGCTGAGGGCGTGTTGCAACGGCGATGGTGTCTCAATCTCTTGGGATCGAATGATGTAGCGGGTGTTGCCGAACGTTGGGCTGGTGAGGAAATGGGCAGGGCAGGGGTTCTGCAGCAAGGGAAGAGAAAGCGCAAGCGCAGTCTCGTGATTATGGTTCGACTCGACTCAGTTAAGGGTACCCGTAGTTTTTTCTCTGGTTGATGAGAAAGAGAGAGGGAGGATTCGGAGGCGAGCGATGGATGGCTGCAACTGCAAGGAATTCAATTTGAGGAGAGGGCGGGAAATCGTACGATGGGGACCCGGCTATCAGCCCAGTGACGCCCAGTCAAGTTGGTGCTTGGCCAAGCTCGTCCTTTTTTCTGTTAGTGACGATATAGGGGTCCACTATAAGTGTCTGTCGCTGTATTCACAGTGCACACAGAGACAAGAAGGATTGGATCTTTTGAGGGCATAAGTTTTGATAGTGAATGTCAAGTAAAAAGACAAAAGAGACGAGAGAAACGGTATGTAACATAACATGTCCCAAGAAGAGGGGGAGGCTTCACGGCTCAAACCGCACAGTTGCGATAATACAACCAACACGGTATCCCCATCGCATGAAAATCACCCCAAATTAGCCACCATCACTCCGGGATCAATAAAATACCCGAGTATCTTAGGTGGGAGAACTATACGATGACGCTAAAGAATCTACACTGTGCAATTCCAATAACCAGTCACTAGAAGCAACTTTGTTGTTTGACCAGCAAGTAAGTTGGAATGCAAGACCCTGCTAACTTAGAACAGGACCAGGGTTCTTGACCCAAGGTCCGAGCAATGGCCTCAAGATCAAATCATAAATATTCAAGTACGCATGTTCAAGTCGGTCCTGTTTGTCAACTCTCTCACTATTGCTGTCTTGTCTCGGGCCAGCCATGCAAGTCTCACCTCCATACGTTCCTTGCCCCTCGTGGTCCGGTCCACGAGAAGTCTTGCATTCCTGGCGATCATCATAGCCCAGACTACGGTCTCCTGGGTTCTTCTCCTCGATTGGAATGTCATGCCAACGGCTGCCAAGTAAAGGCCAATGTTGAATTCAACCTAGAATACATGCCGGCAGATGCCAACCCACAAACTATCTGACTAAGGTCTAACTAACTCATGATCTCCCGTCCAATGTAACCTCTTACGGTACTGTACAGACGGATACCAACATATCAATTATCGATCAACCCAATCCAAGCTGAAAAACACTACAATTGGGTTTCACTATGCAACCTCTTCAAAAGCAATTGTCTTGAATTATCCCGCTGTGCCGCCCAGGGACCGCCACCATTCACAGCTGACCCCCACCGCCACCAAATGAAAGCCGTGATCCTAGGGGGGTCCATCCCGAGGATCAGCTTCGCATTACTCTAGTCCCAACACTTGTTGCTTTTTAGATATCATAGCATGCATGTTTAATTTTATGTGTCGATTAGCGATAGAAACATCACGTTTTGTTTCTCTGTGCCCCAGATTATAAACATGATTAAATAACGCACATATTTAGGAAATCACTGCATATGCAGTGCGATATATGAACAGTCAACTCAGCAACCCAGCCAAGTCAACTTTGTGAAGATTGATACAAATATTTTATGCAAATCATAAACCCCCTACCTTCCTGCCAATACTAGGTCCCCGCGAGCCCGCAGGCCAGCTCTAAACACGCAGGGCTTCGATCCTTTCCGTTTGGACATCTAGGGAAAACAATGCAATATAAACCCCATAAGTCATAAAACTCCTAAACCTGTCTCGTTTACCAAACATCTTCTGAACTCTGCACCATTTGCAGCGTCGGAGTCTTGGGTACCAGGCGTTTCATTCTCTTCCGGTCCTCCTTGGTCACAAGCGAAGGTGTAACCGGCATGCATGGCGTGAAAGGCTGGTACGGTGAGTAGGGAACTGCACCCGCAGTATGAGGAGTCATTGCTCCGCTGGGTGACAGCGGTCCTTTCCTCTCAAACACCGTCTGCTTGGTAGTCTGCGCAATGGTATTGGGTGAAGCCAGAGCAGGTTCGTACGCACGCAAGGGTAGGGAACCACCAGTGCGGACAGCCGAAGGTGCGTTGGCGCGGTGGAATGTCTGACCAGGCTTGGGCGAGGCGGGAAGAGTTGGGAAGCGTGCACCGGGCTTGGGAGACGTTGGTAGGCCGACCAGCGGCGCCTGAGAGTGTTCCGAAGTTGCCGACTCGGGGTCGCGCTCTGTGGGCGCCAGTGATGCGGCTCGGTTGTGTGCGTGGGCGTGCTCAGAAGGAGGCAGAGGCAGCTGAGATCCAATACGCTCATCGATGCTCAATACGCTCTCGGGCGAGATATCCGGACTCGGGAGCGGCGCATGAGTCTTGGGCGGGAAAGCTGGGGATCCGTACGGGGCCTGGTCAGTGGGGACCGGAGGTGGAGGAGCCGGAGCATAGTGTCGGGGCGGGATGGTGCTCATCTCTTGAGCATCCTGAACGCGGGGAAATTCACCAGACTGAGGGGTCATGAGAGGCGATGAGATGCTTACACCTCTCATGGACTTCTTCTTGGGTGATCGTAGCGCAGACAGAAATGACGATGTCCTTGACTGTGTCTTTTCTTCACGAGATGCTGAGAGATTAAGCGTAGCTGGCTTGCTCTTCTCCTTCTTTGAGGGAGATGATGTCGAAGACTTTAGGGATAGAGCCGAGCCTGAGGGACGAGGCTGATGGTGAGCAGTAGGAGGGAGAGGAACCTCATAGACGACACCTCGCTTCTTTGCATCTTCGTGCTCCAGTACATGCTTGTACATATCTTCAAGCTGTGATTGCGCCATGACTCTGTCTACTGCCACGACACGCGGATCAACAAATGGGTTGGTTCCAGGTGCTCCGATACTTGAAGCCGGCGAATGGTGGGTGTACGGGTTGGATCCGTCGGGTGAGGGGTTGAAGTTCGGTTTGCCGAGTTGTGTGATGATATTCAGAGATGGAAGGGCCCCCGCCTGGGATGGAAAGTCGGGACTGACAATGTCTTTCCGGACGGAAAAGTCGGCTTCGTCGATTCCAGCTGAGATGTGCTCACGACGCTTCTTGGATAGGGCAAGCAGTGTAATGGCGACCAGCACCAGTGAGACAGCGTATGCTCCGATTATACCACCGATCTGAGCGGGCAGATATGTTTTATCGTTTAAAGGTCCTCCCGGTATGGGCTTGTCTGTATCCCGGGCTTGGAGCACTGCGGAATAAGCAGATTCAGGTTGAGCAGTTGAAAGGAGTGACAGTGGTAGAAGCAGACCGAGTTGTAGCGAGAAGCGAGCACCCTCGAAAAGCATCATGGAAACGAGGTCGAGGCGAGGCACCTATTCTTTATGAAGGAGCCAGCTTGTGTGACGAGACCTCCTGAGCACGATGAGACGAAACACTAGGAGAAGAACATCATGCACGGAAGAGGGAACTTGCGGTCTCAACGGGGTATATAGCGACCTGGGTCATGATCGCCCATCACTCTGCGTTAGCCGCTGGGTTTTGAAAGGCTGGACGCTGAGTCGCTGGGGAGGCTCCCCAGGACGACGCCGGTCTTCTGGCCTTCATCGAATGGCAGGCACACGCATTGAGATGGCGTCCGAGAATAGCTTACGACCCTTGATGATGGCAACAGAGTGGCAGAGTGGTTGCAGCCGACATGTGAGGGACAAAGTGTGATGAGGCCATCTACAGAGCATGATTGGGTGGTTAACCGCCGGGCGACATAGTGTGCTAGTATCTGATTGGTCTTGTGTAGCTACCCACCAACCACTTGTATCCACATTCTCAACCTCTCGTTGGCTCTAGATTCCAAGATGCCGGGATTTGCTCTGCAGCTTTTTTTTACTTTGAGTATTTTCTGTGGTTTCGCCTTTGTCTAGCAATGAAGGGTTCCGAGCGGGGCGGGGCGATCCATCATGAAGAGAAGCGAAGGGATATCCAACTTGCACGTTCCTAGATTTGCGTGACTCAACTCTCCAATGATTGGTGATACCATCTTGTACTACTCAACTAACGGTCTAGACGATGCAGCAAGGGCTCATTTTGAGGCCCAATCGCGTGCGTTGTCTGCATCTTCCACGCTGTCGGGCCCTGGACCATGTGGAATATTCCACTAGGATTTCCATCATGTGATGTGCCGATGCCTTCGAATGAGATTCTCGTCTTGCTGTGATATCAAGTTGCTCGGCACTACTCAACCAACAGTGATGATGATCCCCTCGAATAGAAATACTCATCACTGGCGCCTATTGTATAAAGTCGCACTACTATCGCACGACCACATCTTCATGTTACCCTTGTGCAAGTGGCTTAAGTGATCTAGTTGGTGATTGCTCCTATGGACGTGACTATCACAATTCTACCATACCTTAGTCTATATCACGTTATGATATCTATGTGAGGGAATATGAATGCGGTGGATAGGCTGACAGGCCGTCTAGCGTACCTAGGTGGGATATCACTTGAACGAGATATCAATGGATAGTTGATGCACTTTTGTCGCTTTTGCAGTGACTGAGTGATAGTGATAGTGACGATAAGAACATTAGCGTAGCGACGATGTGACAGTGATATGTGAGCACCATGATTGGAATTCACATCTCGTATAGCTTACTGACAATTGTGACATTTATCTATGGCACCGAACTTCAACTGATAAGATTCTGCAATTCATGAGCCAACGGATTGCTCAACGTTAGATATTCGCAATCACAGTAGTGGTGTCACGGAATCCACAGCAGTTGATCACAAAGCATACATGTTGTATTTCCTGAAGATCAGCATACACGAGTTCGGCTCGTGTATAATTGTAAAATATATGATTTCTCAGATCAATGACATAAGATACTAGGACGTAAATGACTTCTTCACTTACAGTACAATTGAGACAAGCCCGAGGTAATTTATGAGGTAAAGAAAGACAAAAGACAACATAAGCAGTATTTATAAACCAACATCCAATCTCATGAACGTTGTACCTAGGTGCTAATTGAATACCAAAGAACTCATTCTTATCTATATGAGAGTCATCCATCAAGTCGAACAAACTTACCCTGGAGCGAAGTAAGACAGTCACGTGACATCGCGAAGTTTGTTCGCGTCGCCTTCAAGGTGGCCATCAACGCGTTGGCCGTCAACGCGCAAGTCAATCGCCTGGAAGCAACGTTGACTCGACGGAGCACATACCAAATCACATTCCCATTCGAGAAATCTCGCATGGGTCTCGATAGCTTTCGATGACACTCTCTCCTTCGATAAACCGGCAGCATCGCGTGGACTCGCCCACGTACTCAGCATGTCCTCCAACCAGGATGCGATTCTCCAGTCGTTGAACGAGGCGCAACGTCGCGCTGTTACCTCTTCCGCCTCGACTGTCGCAATACTGGCTGGACCTGGCAGTGGAAAGACTCATACTCTTACTTCACGTGTGGTATGGCTTATCCAACAGGTTGGATATCGTCCAGCCGATGTGATTGTCGCCACCTTTACAGTCAAAGCCGCCCGAGAGATGAAAGAGCGCATTGGAAAAGCTCTAGGTGAAGAATGCGAAAAGAAAATCGTGCTTGGGACGTTTCACTCGATCGCTCGTCGTTATTTGTCTATATACGGAAATCGCATCGGACTCGACTCGAAATTTGGCATTGCGGATGATGGAGACTCCAGGGCGATTATCCAGAGAATTTGCAAGAGGTTGGCACTTGGTATCGAACCTCTGCACGCTAGATCATGGATCAGTAAAGAAAAAGCCAAAGGGCCCAATGCTCCAGTTGCTCCGACACAAAAAGGCAAAAGAACAGAGAACCCAGCGCTCAGGACATGCTTTCAGGAATACCAGGCTCAACTCAAAAGATCAAACTTGCTAGACTACGATGATCTCTTGGTAAAATGTGTCGAATTGCTCAGGGATCACCCGGCTTGCGTTTCCAATGTCCAAACTGTCCTGATCGACGAATACCAGGACACCAACGGTATTCAATACGAGCTGATGAAGCTATTCGCCCAAGCGAAGCACCGAATTACCATTGTAGGCGACCCCGATCAAAGTATCTACGGTTGGCGTTCGGCCGAGATCCGAAATCTCTACCGCTTGTTGCGAGACTACCCGGACACAGATGAGATCTCGCTGGAGGAGAATTACCGCTCATCACAATCTATTCTTGATGTATCACTTAATGTCATCCAGCAGGACAAAAAGCGATACCAAAAGGTTCTACTACCAGTCCATACTAAGGGCGCGCGGCCTGTTCTCAGAACTTTAAAGAGCTCGTCCTCTGAGGGCGAATGGATTGTCTCTGAAATCAAGCGAGCCATCATGATGTTTGGCGAAATGCTAAAATACGAAGATGTCGCCATTCTTCTGAGATCTGCTGCTCTTTCTCGACATATCGAATCAGCCTTAGGGAAAGCTGGCGTCGCATACCGAATGATTGGAGGCCACAAGTTTTACGAACGAAAAGAAATCAAGGTGCTCATTGATTACCTCCGTGTGGTGAGCCAGCCCGACAACAATGATGCGCTAGCGAGGATTATCAATGTGCCTAGACGAGGCATCGGAGAGGCCACCGTTAAGTCGCTCCTTGACGAGGCAGAGCAAGCTAATATGAGCCTTTGGACCTTGCTTCTGAAGCATTGCAAAGGCAATCGTAAGGCAACCACAAATATCAGGCCAAAGATGGAACAAAAGCTCAACACAGAGCTTATTCGGATCATATCAAGCCTTCGAAAACAGGCCGATGAAATCAGTCAGAGCAGCCCTGTTACTCTGGTTCACCTGATAGAGCAACTATTAACCCAGCTCGATTTCAAGAAATATCTAGAAGAAGAATACACAGAAGAACACGAACAGAGGTGGGCCAACGTCCAAGAATTTGTCAACTTGGTTAGCGATTTCATGAGAGACTTTAGTGCACCAGAGGAGGATGCACTTCCCGAAATCGAAAATTTGGATCAGATGAAGGAGGACGATATGCTGAGCAGGTTCTTGGCCAACATTTCGCTAGCATCAGATGCCCAAAAGAAAGATGATGGGCAAGACCAGAAATCTCTAGTAACGATCTCGACAATCCACGCAGCAAAGGGATTGGAATGGCCCATTGTTTTCGTACCATCCGTTTACACTGGGTCAATACCTCATTCAAGAGCTGAAGACACTGATGAGGAACGACGCCTCCTCTACGTGGCAATGACCCGAGCCCAGGCCCTGTTGTATCTCAGCTGCCCACTCTATGGCTCGCAAGGGATGAGTAGCAAAGTCGAACTTTCGCCTTTTGTCTCGTCTTTTGCATCCAAGGTTTTTGCCAAGAAGGGCCCGTCCTTCGATCGAGTGATTATTGAGAGCGCTGCCAAAATCCTTGGACGAGAGGCTCCAGCCGAGAAGACCATATTTGGAAAGCTCCCTCCTATGTTCTCGGTTGAAGATGATGGGTTTCCTGTTGATCCTGTCGACCCGAAAAGCGTTGATAGATACGACGAAGAACCTGGTCGACATTACTCTCGGGCACCAAAGCGCCAGCGTACCTCGCACCCAGTCGACTCTTACGATGAGACGGACGAGCTCCCTTGGAAGAGGGAGTACGCGACGACAATGGAGCAGGCGTCTGACTTCACCGTCTCTGCTTTACCGGGCTTCACAACTGCTGGAGCCCACAGGGTCGCTCTAGATGCTGCAGCGGCGACTGCAGCTCAGTCTTCAAATTCAAAACCGGGCCCAAAGAAGGGATCTAACAAACGAGAGAACGGCCAGAAAAGTATGCTTGGTTGGCTGAATCAAAAACAAAATGCTTCTCGACCGCCCCCAGAGCCTCAACCGCAGCAACAAACTCGGTCCTTTGCGCAGGTCCGATACCAATCCGCCTTGTCACGACAAAACAGCATGCCAGCGAGGCTGCCTTCACGACCCGAACTACAAAAGCCATTAATCGACCCAGAACTGGCCAAGCATAAACTTCCTCCGGCACGACCTCTGGCGAGACCGAATGTGCCCAAGGCTGATGAAGGAGGTCCTCGGAAGCCTTATGCATGTTTCTCCAGCTCGCCGCCACGACCCCCGTCGAGGAAGGAGGATGAAGAAAAGGATAAGAAAACTGAAGCTGAAGCAATGCCTAACAAGCCTGCCTCAAGCCTCCACGCGACAACCTTCATGTCTGTTACACCAAATGGAGGCGTGAGACGGCCAGTAGGTCTTGGACCTGCGCCGTCCATGGATCGATTGCGCAAGCCATTCAAACCGCTGACGATTAATCGACCGAAGCGCCCGAGTGGCTGATGACGTTATGTGTAATGGTCGAGAGTAATGTTGTATGTTGTGGAAATAAGACGTTGGCGTCGGGGTGAAATTGTCATCGTCATAGCGTTATGTTATGGTTAAGCATAAGCATAAGCATAACGCAAAGGGTGTTTGGTGTCATGTTGCTCATCACTATATATAGCCTACCTACAAACTCAGAAATGAACAAACAAACAGACTTGAACCAAAACAACATTCAATAATATCTACTTATCTCTGCAAAATACCAATATTTTCATCACTCTCAACATCCATCATGTCCACTCTCATCACCCGCCTTTCTACCTCGACCTCCCAGGCTGCTCGCAGGTATATCTCTACTGCCTCATCTATACCAAGCACCTTCGCCTCCGGAGGCGCCCAATCAACCGTCAAAAGCACAAGCTGGAAGTGGAGCGATCTCTCTCCTCAGGCCCGGCGATACGTCGTCGCAGGGGGCATCGCTTGCGCCGCTGCCGATGTTTATGTTCACTACACCTATTGGCCCCAGATCCAGGCTTGGATCCAGGGCGGAGCGAAGGGAGAAAATTGAGCAGATGGAGGAAATTACTATGTGATGGGGGCTTTTGAGGATTTTGTACTCGAACTGATTGGAACATGGTTGAAAGGTCATTAGTACGTCGGATTGGCTGCACTGACCTTGAGGAATATTTATAAATTTATAGAAAATGTCAGAAAAACATTGGAATTCTCTCAGCTTAGTTTCTTATCATGTGCTCACTTATAATCCTGCAATGTTTGACATGTTCTGTGAAGGGCATATTTACAACCCAGCACGCGGGTGAAGACTATCATAAGACTTTTGGCTACATATTGTGAGGGGCCTATATCAATATCCGAGCATGGATATCTTTATAGCAACATTCTGGCCCACCATTATTTATGAATCAATTGTTGAATTTAGTTGAATTTCGGATATTAACAGAAATGCTAGATTGCAATCTTAACATATTCATTACATGGTTCATACATGAGGATCCAGGTGCATAAGAACTATTCAAGCCTACTAGCATATAGATAATAACTAAAAAGGAATCTTGACGCCAGAGGAACGCAGTTTCTGGAAGACACTCTCAGGATCGTACTTCTTGCTAGCAGATCGAAGCTTAGCAAGAGCCTCATCCCCAACAGTAGAGAGAGGATCTTGGCTAATATGAGCATAGTTGATAAACTTCCATGGCCACCAGGCATCCATCTCCTTTGCCTTGGCCTCAATGTCGTCAACGTAGGCCTTGAGAAGAGGGAAAGCTGCCTTCTCGTTCTCCTCACACTTGGCAGCCCAAGTAAGGAGAAACATGATGCCGTCACCATCTTCCGTGTACTTGTCAAGACCCATAACATTGCCGCCGTTGTCAATGCCCTTGTCGGCAATTGACTTGGTAATGGGTTGGAACATGCAAAGGGTGTTGAGTTCAGACTCTGCGCTGGGCATGAGTGCCTCGAGGTCCTCGTTCAACTTGTTGTACTTTTCAACGACGTAGTTTAGGAGCTCAGCATTGGGTTTAAAGGAGCTGGTGAACCAAGTGTTGCGGAAGTTGGGGGGTTGGCCAGCACCGAGATCCTTTGTGACCTTGCTGAGCCTCTCAGACACTGTAGTGTCTTGCTGAATATCGGGGATGTTGTAGAAGTTGTCGAAAGCAGGAGGTTTGACCTCGCCTGTTGTGCTTTCGATAGCGGCATTTAGGATGGTGCCACCGGCAATGGCGGGGAGGTAGGCCCAATAGACGATGCTGCTCGAGTTCTCGTCTTTGGGAACATTTGCGGTGAAGTCGATGAGGGCGTCGATAACTGTAGGGCCAGCCTCGGGCTTGTAGAGTAGATTGCCGCCCCAGATGACGGGCTTTGAGCGGTCTACGAACTCGATAGGCACCATGTCTATGCGGGTAATGAGACCAAGGTTACCTGAGCCACCCTTCAAAGCCTAGGTGAAGTAGAATTAGCATCAGTTACTAGGACTCAGGTGTAATGCATAGACACTTACCTGCCAAAGATCGGCATTCTCATTGGCATTGGCCTCGACGATGTCACCGTTGGCAAGGACAATCTGCCAACCAGCCACTGTGTCACATGCCATTCCCTAAACATATGAGCTTGTATTGAAGAGCAAGGAAGACTGGGGGCACTTACATGAGATGCAGAGTAGAATGAGTTACCTCCACCGGTCACGAAACCACCAACGCCAACAGTTCCAGCGCGGCCACTGATAGAGTATTAGTACGGAGTAACATAGAGTATAAATTAAACATACCCGGCGACAGCAAGTCCATAAGGAACCAGCGTGTCGTAGACATCTTGCCAATGACCACCAGGTCCAACTGAAACGAGATTCTTTCCCTCATCATATGTTGTGCTGTCCATGTAGCCTTTGGATTATTAGCAGAGCGCCATTATAGCCTCATGGGGCTGTGGTATCTCGGGGGATTCGTCTTACCAAAGTCGATTGTGATTCCATCCTCAACCGAATTGGACAGAGGGAAATTGCCGTGACCACCACCTCGAATTCCAAACCTGCATTGATTCTGTGTGATGACTTTAATGACCTTGGAAACATCCTCGGCTGTCCTGGGAAGTATCATACAGCCAGGTCGCAAAGCGGCGCTAATAGACCAATATGACTGTATACGCTCTTCATAAAGCGTCTGATTCTTGACGACGACCTGGTCAGTCAAGCTGGCCTTGGCTAGAGCAGCGCACTGAAGTGAATCGTTAGTCATGATATAACTTCGCAACAAGATGTCAATGACCAGAGTAAAGAGAAGAATGAAGTAAGACAACAGAACCAACAAGTAGTGTTGAATGAACGTATATCAAGAGCGAAGGATGAACAAGGATGCTGCTATTGAGCCTGTTTTACCTACACATTGCTCACACTTGGCCGAAACTATGGCGGTACCGAAGGCCACTGTTGAAGCACCAACAGCAAGAATATTGAACCTCATCCTTGAAAGCAAAGGGATATTCCGAGCAGATCGTGATACAAGCAAGCAATGTCGTCTATTGGAAGGAAGAAAGGCAAAGATCTACAGACTTCTCATGAGGAAGATGATGTCCTATTAGTATAAAATTACCTCCTCAGTTGAGCTTTGCCAGACATGGCGAATTGCGCCGAGGCCAAAGCTCCCATTGCGAAACTGACCTGAGAGAGGGGTCAAGGAAAATGCATAATCCCTAATGTTGGCTGAGTTGTCGGCCGCCAGTCAGTGGGAACTGAAGTGAAGGATCAACAGATTGGGACAGGTCGGCCAACGCACAACTCGGAGACAAGGACAGAATGAGGAAGTAGTTGAGATGTTATGTGTTAGGCCAAAGAGGGCGCACTTGAATACGAGCTGCATTGTCCAAGACCTGCCTGAAGAGCCGAAGTGCGTTGGTTCTAACATACTGGACCTTGCTTGATATTCCACAAGCCAAGGTTTCAAGCGTCTGTATCTAATAAAGTGCCGGTCAAATTCCGACTCGTCGATTGCATTATGCTATTAATTATGCCCTGTTAATCACCGCATTAGGCTTGATACTTGTCTGGGGATACCTTGTTTCTCCATAGACCAGATTGCTGAAGAAGCAGGGCCTGGCGCATGCTCAGTATGACTTCATTTACATATATGTTCAGGTACTCATCTACGTATAGCACCCAATAGGGGTGTTGACAAGGAGCCATAACCTAGTGTATGGGTGTCTTACTAACGTATATTTACCCATATGCTCATTCTTATACTTGCATGCAGTTCCTTGTTCCAGTCTGTTGAAGTGTTGGTCCAACATACAGAGTACGTAAAAGAACCATCAAAGAATCAAACAATAAGTGGATTGCGGTCCGCATGGTGCCAATCAGCCTTAAACTTCGACCATCATGGAGATCCCATGTTATGTCCGTATATAGGCACCGACTTTATCAATCGATTCTCCCAAGGACCCAGTTGTTGATTGAGCATCACCCTCCATCAAATCTAGCCAAGTTCGTTGGTACCACAAGCACAGGGAAAGCCTGCTGCTAGTCCTCAAGAAGTTGGCAGTCAAGAACAACCTTATTTCTAGTGCCCCGTACACAAACCTTTGTGCATGACTAGCTATACATGACCTGGCCTGCTCTATGCACCGCAAAATGATCAATATCCTGAGTGGTGACGCATGGAAAAACACAAGAATAATCCTAAAGAACAAAAAGCATCTTCTATACTGCGTAGTGTGAGAATAGTAAACCGACTAAAAAGATCGTGGGGGAACTGAGTCGTGCAAGCAGGTCGATCGCCCTGTGATTGGAAGAACTATAATAAACTCAGCCCAAGCATTCACAAACAAATTCTCGAGGTAGCTTGCAATAAGAAGTCACAAATACTTACTACTTGGCTGGTTCTCCTCTCGAAAGGGGAGATTGATGATGTTGTTCATCTGATAACGATCTCCCTACCAAGTCAAGACTTGGCATGGCTAGGATGAAGATTACCTATAGCAGCGATGGGAAGTATAGACTCCAAACATATTATCCGTCAGAAATCCCATCAATTATGCTTAACCGCCGGAGCCGCGCCCCCCGCCCACGTCCGGGGCTGCTCCAGATTTTGGTTCCAGGCACAAGGGTATCTTGACTGCATGTTGCATAAGATCTTTAGAAGACTGGTTAAATGATTCGGACCAGAAGATACCAGCATCAGGAGCCAACAAGACGCAGGGATAATACACGGATTGGAAATACTAGCCCTCATATGAGCCGTTCTGACGAGTATGTCAATGATACTCCTTTTGAAGAGAGAATGGGTGCGTCAGGATTGTCAATGTTCCTGCAGACTGGCATATTCCTTGCTTGTCTCGTGGTAAAAGCAGTATCAAGGGTATATAGCACTAACCTGACGTATGCCATCCCTGTGATCTGTATTCCTCTTAGCTAGGGGCAACACCATCCTCCAGTCCGACCGCAGGCGGGTGTGAGCTGCATATTGAAGGCTGATCCTTCTTCCACAGCGCCAATTCAACTAGCTTCAGTCTCCCAATCTTCTATGTTCGGACTTGTTACCCTTTCTTCTTGATCAAACTTCTGCTCCGACCGTTACCTATCCCTCCGTTCAATCTGCAAAGTCTCTCATGTCAACGAATCTTGTCTTTGCAAAATGGCCGCGGTTGTAGATGGCGTTACAGTACTTATACCGCCACCAGAGGGTTATGTGGTCAACTTTGAGAATCCGCAGAGGCAGGGCGTGCCTGAAGCTTACTATGTCTCCGGGTTTGGTCTGGCCCTGAGTTTTCTTTTCATTCTTCAGAGGCTCTATGTCAAGATATATCTTGTAGGAGGCTTACAGATCGATGATTGTAAGTTTTGTCTCCTTGCGGGGCTATACAAATCTTATTCGAATTAGTCGGGACTTCAGCCAAGAGACTAACAGTTGAACAGTTCTTCTTATCTTTTCATATGTAAGTATATGAACGATGATGGAATCTTGCATTGTCGTTTGTGTGATCAGACACCTACTAGATGCTGACCACGACAATTCCAGATACTTGCTATCACGACAGTAGGACTATGTATCCGTGAGTATAGCTAACCTTCCTTTGATAAGCTAACTAACTGATCGTCTCTTGCAGACATTTTCGCTTCAGGGGCAGGCGGCATTCATGCCTGGGAAATTCCTATCTCCAAGTTCAATACTTATATGCTGGTTAGATCGGTTTTAATCGAACCTAGAGCGATACAAGCTAACCAAATACCAGGACGTCTATCTCGCTGCCTTCATATACATCCTTTGTGGCTCGCTGGCCAAGCTCGCTCTTCTCATCTTTTACCTCCGACTATCTCCTCAACGATGGTTCAAGATCGCAAGTTGGGCAACTATCGTGGTAATTAGCGGGTACACTATTGGTATCTTCTTTGCTGGAATCTTTTCATGCAAACCCATCGCCATGAGCTGGGACGTTAGTATTACTGAGGGAAAATGCATTAACAGGCCAGTTCTCTACATTGCGACTGCTGCAGTCAACATTATCAGCGATGTCATCCTTTTTATTCTGCCGCTTCCGATGGTGTTCAGGCTCCAGATCCCCTTCAAGCAAAAGATCGGGCTGGTAGTTATTTTTACTGTTGGATCTTTGACGGTTGTTACATCGATCGTTCGAGTTGCTATCTTGCCACCGATGCTCACTAGTTTGGATGCGACTTGGACAATAGCATATCCGACTGTATGGATGTAAGTGCTTCTTCTACATGGCCGACAGTATACATATTGGCTAATCCTGCAGTATCGTCGAGGCGAACCTCATCATCACCTGCGCTACAATGCCTACCCTACGAAAGTTCTTCAAACATGTCGCCCCCAAGCTCATCGGAGAGTCTCGATACGGATACGGCAGTAAATCTGCAAAGTCTAAATACGGAAAACACGACGACTACTCCAAACCTCCCAGTCGACCTCTTGCGCCCTCATCCCAGAGCCGTCGCGACAGGAACCAATACTCGCAATTTGACCCCGAAGAGGGCGAAGCATCAGATGGTTTTGCTCTAGGGCCTGTCAACGGCCGCGTAGACCATGAGATCAGTGGAGGGCTCAGCGAAGATAACACGGGATGGATAGATAGTGACTCTGAGAAGAGTATCATTGGAGGCACGACTAAGCCGGCCATCATGCAGACAACGACAGTGACGGTGGAATACTCTCGAAAATCGTCATAATACATAGGAAAGAGAAACAGTTTTGGGATTTGCAGAATGGAGTTTAGCAATTCAATTTAGTTCGGAGGAATAGCACTCGTTCGATACCAGATTAATCAGCAAGTCACTTTATAGCTGATATTAGGTGTTTCTCCTTCTCATTGTCCATAATCTCCACCACTGAAGATCAGCATTGTCTATACTAAGAGAACTGACTCGAGACTCCGCTGGTGGTGAAACAATCGAGGCGCACCAACTTTTAAAGGTCAGCCCTAATATTCAGCTGGATAACCTCGAAAATACTAACGATTTAGCTCAGCAAGGACCATCTATTTTCGAAGACGCCGTCGCTAGATGATTGACAACGGTACGGTACTAAAGGAAAATCGCGCGCCAACGTTTTTACCCCTGTGTTCTTTTCAAGGATTATTATTCCCGTGGGGCTCGCTGGCGAAATTGTCCAAAGATTCCGAGTGGATTGTTTACAAGGGTAAGATGGAGACTTGTTACAGTCGCGTACAGCGGAGGATCTTAAAGTGCCCCGGAGATCTTGGCGAGTCTTCTGGAGGATTCATGCCCCCTTATACAATATGGAGCAATCCACTATCAACTCCACATGATAGACGGCGATTATACCCGTAGCGTACCTATGATCATGATCTGATAAAAGAGAAAAGAGACTAGTATGCTTAATTCTGTGGAGCATGAATCCAGTTGTGATGGGCCGTGCTTAAAGACTCATGAAAATGGGCAGTGCCTGTGTGTACTCAGATCCCTCTCTTAGAATTTGGTGTTACTGAGATTTTAAGGTGCTTACTCCGTAGAAATTCTCCTATGACCCATCCATGAGTCGATACGACGTTAGCAAGACAGAATGTATTGATACATCCTCAAACAATATGAATGATCGTTAAACACATTGAGAGCATTCTGTGACTACCAGATAGATACGAATTACTTTATTGCTATGTGCTCGCTAACTTGTCCAACCAACCATGCTACAACTTCACTCCTAGAGAAGTCCACGTCTCCTTGATGAGATCAGCAGCCTTCTCACCAATTCCATACGCAGGCATTTGTGTATGACCGTTGTTCACAGTAGGCATGATAGAGGTATCAGCCACTCTGAGCCCCTTGACTCCGTGAACCTGAAGCTTTTCATCAACAACAGCCTTGGGGTCGTCCGCCTTTCCAGCAGCACATGATCCACTGGCATGGTAGCATGTTGTAGCATGCTGCTTGACGTACTCCTTCCAGTCTTCTCGTGTCTTGTACTTGTGATGCGCAAGGTCAGAAGGCCAGGAGCCTTTAACAATGTCCTTTGTACCGGCACCCTCTGTGATAATCTCGTTACCATAAGCGCAGGCCTCGGCGAGGACTTCGAGGTCCAGGGGATCAGAGAGATAGTTGCAGTCGACAACAGGAGGAGCTGTAGCATCTGCATTGGCCAGAGTCACAGTGCCGCGTGACTTGGGAGCAAAGAGCTCGGCAATCATACTGAAGGCATGTTTACCATTGATGGGGAACTGGTCGTACTGCTTAGGTCCACCATAGCACTCTGTGGTGAAGAGCTCAATCTGGGGCTGCTTTTGAGTCAGGCCCATTGGATCTCGACCTTGTTCCCGAGGAGCAGAGTTCCAGATTTCAGAGTCGGCGAGACGGTCGTCCAGGCGAGCATAGGCAAAGATTCCGAAGGGGAACGTGGACAGGAAGCCCTCCTTCTTTTCTTTCCAGAGGGCATATGACTTTTCAAAGCCGTCATTGTGGTAGACGAGGTGGTCGTTAGTGAGACCCTCCTTATCAGTCTCGTAGAACATGAAGACAATCAAGTGATCTTGCAGGTTCTTGCCGACACCGGGGAGGTCTACAAGCGTTGTGATGCCGTGCTTTTCGAGCTCCTCCTTCGCGCCAATACCGGATCGGTTAAGGATGGTTGGTGAGCAATACGCGCCACCGGACACGATGACTTCCCTATTGGCTTTGATCTCAACGACAGTACCATCGGCCTGAACAGCCCGGACGCCAGTGGCCTTGAGCTCACCATGATTCTTCTCGATAATAACTCTGTCAACGTGTGTCTCTACCATGAGGTGGAGGTTATCTTTGGGAGCTTGCTTGGTAATAAAGTCTGCACTGGTGGTGCGAAGACCATTGTAGACTGTTCTGATAGAGTGACCGCATCCATGGGGGTTCTCGCCAGTAGCAAACATGTCATGGTCAAGAGGTAGACCTTTTGATACCATGGAGTCCTTGATGAGGTTGGAGATGGGAGCTAGGTCATGAGGTTCGGAGTGCACATAACCTTCGTAACCATGAGAGCCCTTGGTCTCTTTGAACCAATCTTTGGTGTGGAAGTTTTCAGCCTGTACAGATCATGATTAGTCCTGATTCATGCCAATGTCATGTTTTAGTATACATACCTTGGCCATATACTTAAAGAAATCTTCACCACTCCATCCGGGAAGATTCCAATCGTCATAGTCTTGTTTCTATGTCAAGGTCAGCATGACAAATAGCTTTATTCAGAGATCGCTAAGCTTACCATTCCCTTGACAATCAAGGTGCCATTGACACCGGAACAGCCACCAAGGAACTTGCCTCGGCTGAGCTTTACTTGGCGGTCGTTGACACCAGAGCCCTTAGTAGAAATAACGTTCCAATCGGTCTCCTTGTCAAAGTTCTGGGACCAACTGCATAAGAGCCAGTAAGTGAAATGTACAGCAAAGTATAACAGAGGCACTTACCCTCCTACCATGTGAACATTCTCGAGATGTTCATTGTGGGGGCCAGCTTCAATGACGAGAACCTTGACATTAGGATCTTCAGCCAGACGTGCTGCGACGACACAGCCTGATGTGCCACCACTGTAGGATGTGTTAGTTAACAGAATAGTTCCAGACAAGTATATTGATGAGACTCAAAAGGGCTCAAGTGAAACTCACCCGCAGACAATAAAGTCATATGTTGAATCAGGAGCAGTCATATTGTCGTTTATATGGAAGAATGCCGTGTCAGTTTGTCAAGATGGAGAGATAAAGAACAAAAGTTGACCAGCTGCTATAGTCCAACGCGTAGAGTCCTCCTTCCTCTTATATGTGACAGCTCAAGGCCCACCATCGCGAAGATAAACCTTGAAACTGAGTCCCATCGTCCGGGTACCTCGTTGTTGGGGCCCAAACCAACACTGAAAGAGTCTACCCCGTATAGCATCGGACTATCTACGAGCGAGCGACAATCCCAAATTGAGACTAGACTGGGTATTTAATAGCGATTAGCATTGACCTTGTGCTCTCATTCTCCAAAACCTTGCTGGACTAGTTAACGAATGCGGTTACTGTTCCGTTTAACGTGAACTCTACGAACTAACTACAGCGTTTCTGTTGCATCTGTTAGTTTACCGAGGTTTCGGGGAGATACCGATGGAACGAAACTTAGAACCAACAGTCTTCCATTTGCCTTTTGGCCAACATGTTGACGCAAGCTAGAAACCATGATGAGTCTCTTAACGCCCAATCGGAGGGCCGGCCGTCATATCGATAGTCGGTAGTCAACCAACAGCGTTGCAATGCAAGGATAACAGTGAAGCATACAGAAACTAAAGAGGCAGTGGCCGGCATTGAGCTCCCCCTGCTTCAACTACGGATATGGATAAACTGGGGCTGGACATCTTGATTGCAAGATACTTTCTAGAGGATGTACTTTATACTGGCCACACAAGTCAATATTGGCAACTGTTGAAGAAACGGACCCCAGGTTAGCCAAGACACTAGGAGGTGGTGGAGGTATTTAGCGTGCGCGGACCACGTTACACTGCCGGTTGCAGATCACCAAATCTAAGGCTGATGAGCAGCCCGACACATCCGTGGGTCACAGATGCCCACAAGGATCCCTAAGTGACATTGCTTGTGTCTTCAAGCGGCCGACTACTTGCCGCTCGTCGCTCACAAGGGCGCCGTCTGGCTCTGGCTCGTTGACTATCGAGTTATGGTTAATAATAGAATAGAAGCATTGGTATTTGGATCCGCAGCAAGTCATCAACTATGCATGGATACTAGGATTGCCGGTTTCACTATCATGGGGTCGGGAATAACACTGTGAGTAATGCATACAACCAACAACCAACAACCAACACATATCAGATCTCAACCTGCAGAATCACAATTAGCGAGATGAACGAGACAGAAACAGACAAAAGACCGACTTAGTCAAGCATCGTGGGCAGCATCGTCCAGTAACAAGTGCAACGTGAAGAGCCTGAGAAGAGGGAACTGCAGGAGGAGACTCGTCAGGCATAGCATCTTGAGACGCATTTCTCGCTACAAAACTGATACACTGAATCATGCAGTCAGGTAGCTCAGTTCCCTCAGTTCCACTTTACCCAGTTGTGCTACTACGGTAGCCAGGGGCGCCATCGATCAGTTCTTAGCGAGTCTGAGATGGCCAATGCCTTCGCTCTTGCTCAAACAAGAGTCGGCGTTCCTGCGTCTAGTGATGATCTTCAGCCCATGGCATTCTAGTCATCTTCTGTGCCGTTATTTCCAGACACAAAACGTGGGTAACGCCCTTTGTCTCACTTACATCAAGCTTTCTGTTTAAGCTCTTGCCAAGATGTCTGCAACTCCCTTTCAGACCGAGGCCTGGACAGAGTATGGACTCGGTACACTTGTGCTCTTTCTCCGCTACTTTGCTCGGTGGAAGGCGGTTGGGTTCAAGGGACTCCAGGGGGATGACTTCTTTGCCTTTGCTGCGTTGGTGTTCTGGACATGTGAGCTAGTAATGCTGGAACTTATCGGTAAGAAACACTCCTTCTCTTGTCATCGTCTGTTGGTTCAAGTAATTGCTGACCCTTGACAGGCCAAGCCGGCACAAACGTTGACGTTACCGATGAGATTGGCGCACACATGTCCGACGAAGAGATAGCCAAGCGAGAGTTTGGGTCCAAATGTCTTCTGGCAGGCTGGAACTTCTACGTCACTCTCATCTTCACTCTCAAAGGGGTGATGCTGTGTTTGTATAGTCGCATGACGTAAGGGCTTGTCCCATTACAATGACAACTGCTAAGACTCCCTAGGCTTGGCCTCTGGCAACGGAAACTCGTTATATGGACACAGGTCGGAACAGTCCTCGCTTACATCGGCGTTATGGCCGCAATCTGGGGGCATTGCACGCCTATAGAGAAGAATTGGCAGGTTTTTCCTAATCCAGGAAGTAAGTTACTCTCCAAAAGATGAGGAAACACAGATCTAACTAGTATTAGAGGAATGCACTCTGGCAGTTGCCAACTACCTTACTTTGGTTGTCTTCAACGTCACGTAAGTTGATTAATACTCACTCGGACTATCCAGTTACTCACAGGCTCCTAGAACCGATGTGATGATTGTTTCTATTCCAGTACCTCTGCTCTGGAAGGTCAAGCTCAATCTTCAACGAAAGCTTATGATTGGAGCTCTCCTCTGCTCTGGAATTTTCATTATAGTGGCCACACTGCTCCGTTGCATCTTTTCTCTAAAGTATGTTTGCTCAAGGCCTCTGCTTTCCCTCAGGACTTCTCTAACAGCCCTACAGAGACATCCAAGGTATCAATACGTCAACCATCTGGGCTATCCGAGAAACCTTCGTCGGTATCATTGCAGTCAACGCCGCAGCTATCAAACCCTTATTCTCAGCCTCCCGCTGGCTTGTATCGAGCAAAGGAAGCAGTCGTGACAAAGGAACGAGCAGTTACATGAACAGACACGGATATCCGTTGGGAACGATAGGCGGATCGGGCATGTCAGCGAATCGCCACCAAAGATACATGACAAAACTTGACGACAACTCGAGCGAGGAACATATCGTTGGAAAGACAGAGTTTGTCGGATATAGTAAGCCTGAGGTCAGAGCTGGAAGTACGATAAGCGGGCAGAGTGATAACCAAGATGGTATCATGGTCACTAAGACATATGAGGTTAATCCTGAGCAGTCAAAGTTGGATGTATAGATTTGAGACTGTTTGGGCTAGGGGTCATGGAAAGAAAAAGTGCGCAAGACATCATAGAATTCCATTTGTATAATTACATTATCAGGTCTGGACACCTGCGTTCTTGGTTCAGGGAACTTATCACTAATAGTATCTCGTTATTCGTCCTAATAGAATATTGATATAAAGGTTTATCCGTCTAGTAACTTCACTTTGAACAAAAAGACTCGAATAAGTCAACTACTTTGCATTACGAAGACTTGTCAACATCTATGTCGTGCTTGGTATTTCGTGCTTAGCCCCAGCTTCATCTACAGGAATGAAATGACGCAGTGTCAGAAACAAGCAAACTGTACAAGCGCTGAGATATTCCGGCTATTTATATACTGATTATCGCTCCTTTTACTTTAGCGCTCTATCTATGGCCTCTTTCGTGACTGGCGATTAAAATGGCACCGTAATTACTGGGATTAGACATATTGCAGATAAATTATAGCTGATTTAATATGTAGGGGCTGTCGTTGTTCTGTCGTGGAAGGATGCGGGGCTTGTCCAGTGGGGGTAAGCTTTTTACCTGTAATTGTAGGAAGAATTACCTATCTTTATTAAAGTATTATAATCCACAGGTAATATAATTGAAGATATTATACTTATAAGTCTAAGATTGTATCTAGTCTTATAAAAGTATTTACTCCTTTATATACTTAGGTAGATATAACCTAATAGACTCTTATCCAGCTGGTCTGGTATACTCTCCTTTCGCCGGACTATGTGCAGCCTGAACTAAGAAGACGGTTGCTGTTCTAGGCGGCATCATTTGACCAATGATACCCTGTTTAGTCTCCAATCACTTAGTTTGTTTAGCTGTACGTAAGAAATGGGGTCCGCATATGCACGTTTGTTGATCAAACCCCTGATCTACAGGTCTTTGCCGCATCAAGCGTAAGCGGAAGAGCAAATTCCATGTTACATAGTTCAAGGGGTTTTGGAACCGATGTCCAGTGATCAACAATCGGCAAATCCCGTACTAACATCACAACGCCTTGACAAAAGACGAGGTTGCTGTTAGACGTATTGCGGACAATTTCTTCCGTCCGATGAACAGGGATACTTGTTGGTAGTCAGCAGAACGCACACCCAACACGGGAGATATGGCTCGCCGCGATCGACGGCGACTTCGAACGCAACGGAGCTCTGTTTACAGCAGTCAGTGGCCTCTATTTAATCCTTTGTTCACTTCACTAGGGCGGTACTTCTCCGAGGTTAAACGTAATGCCTATTAACATATTAGACATACAAGTGATAGTCATCAGCAACTAGAGCATATACCTAGGTAGGCTAAGGCACCGCGCCTACGCTCCTCTGGGACCTGCCTTTTCTTTCCCTGCTTGATTTGCTCCTTTGATGGACCTAAATCCTCCTTCCAGGTTCCGAGAAGCATGTTCCTGTCTTCGAACTGGACTTCCTTGAGCTTAGGGGGGTTTCGAGGCCCGTAGACAGTATCCCAGTCCTGGAATATATCCTTAAAGAAGCGCTCGATATTTCGATGTGTGATAACCGGCGTGCTACAGTATGTCGAAGGTTGGGCGGATATGAAGGTCTGGATAATATGTATTAATTGTTGGACTTCTTGAGCCCTTAACTCCTTCTACTGGTAGATTGTCTCGTTGGGCTTATGTTGTTGAGTAAAGCTACGGTCAGTATCTAGCTGATGTAGGGCAATGTCCTATGTTTCGGGAGCGGTCCCTGTGGCATCCTATGAGAGTGATAAGGTTACAGAAGATCGAAGGGCGTTTTATAAAGATATATACCTTTGTTGTTAGTGTTTAGGGTGCTCCTGAGAGAAGGGAAGTAGGCATGGTATGGGCGTTACTCGGTCTTCTTTCTATATAATCACTATACTAAACTCTCTTCCCGTTCTACCTATACGGGGCCATTGTATAATGATCAACTATTTCTATCGTCACGGCTTGCTCAAAATGGTCGCTTATCAAGAGGCTGCTCGCGGGTAAGGCAGGCTTGCAAAGGGTAGCTGCGCATTGTACCTGGTTAGCTTGTTACCCAGTCAGAAAATCAGCGGGAAAAGAGGAGATTTGATGTGCGAATGTGAAAACAACAGAGCGGGATGACATTATTCACCATCCGTTGTGGGCTGAGACGACACAGAATGTAAAAAGACAAAAACACACGCAGACAGAGAATAAAACACATGACCTTTGTCACACGGGATGGGGACGTGTGTAGCCAGTACAATTCTATTTCATCTAACAAATTCCACACCTTGTAACAGAGCCCAATCATTCCCATGGTAGAAAACACCATACGCCAGGTAGCTAACAACACTCAACCCCAAACATCCTCAAGCCACTTGTTGCCCTTTTTGGCTGACTCAGCCCATGTCCGAGCTTCGGCATCAGTCCAATTGTTCTGTGTCTTCATCGACTCCTCGACTACGTTGCCCACTTCTCTAGCCATGGACGCCCTCCCACAGATGTACATACTAGCCCCCTCTTGGAGCAGCTTGCACACGTCCTTCCTCATTTCTTTCACCTTATCTTGCACGTATCTCTTAGGCTCGCCACCAGCTCGCGAGAATGCTGGGACGATCTCAAAGAGACCATCTAGTTCCTTGGCGACCTCTGTAAGCTCGTCCCGGTAGAGGTAGTCCTGATCAGGAGAGCGGCATCCGAAAAATAGAACCATTTTTCCAATTGGCTTTCCCACGGCCTTGAGTCGAGCCCGTTCCTGAATAAAGCCGCGGAAAGGGGCGAGACCTGTGCCGGCACCTATCATAACCAGAGGTGTTGAGCCGAGAGTAGGAAGCTTGAAGTTTGATCGACGAAGACAAGCAAACACCTTATGGCCCTTGAGGGCATCACCGGGACCAGACAAGGCGTACGTGGGCGCATCGGGGCCAACTTCAGGTTGTGTAATGTCGCCATTGAGTGAGTTACCAAGAGCATAAAGATAGTTTGTAGTGACGCCTCGAATAGCTTTGCTTGGATCTTGTCGCAGAGGAGAGTTATCGACGCCAACAGTAATGGCAAGTTTGCGCGCAGAAACAACACTAGAAGAGGAGATAGAGTAGTAACGAGGCTGTATAGTAGGAAGCATTTCCACGATGTAGGATAGAGGCAAGTCATTCCAGACAACTCCAGGCGCCACTAGAGATAGCAGACGGCCCATTGTGACGTGGTTCTTGGCGATGTAGTTGGCATACGCTTCCTTATTCTTCCCCAAAGATGTCAAAGTACTAGCAACCTCGGCTGAAGGCGCAAATCGCGCAAGTTGGCCTACGGTCTCGCGAGAAACAGGCGCTGAAACTTCAAGGTAGTGACGGAAAAGGGCCAGCAACGATGTGGGACTGGGAATCTTTATAGATTCTTCCTCTTCAAGCGCCTGAACAAGTAGAGGCGTTTCAGCTCGCTCCTCAAGACCTAAAGCCTTGAGAAGAAGCTGGACTTCGTGATCTGGATTGATGGGGTAGACGGCCAAATGATCGCCAGTTCGGTACCGGAGCTCAGGCTGGTCCGCAATGTCGAGCTCCATGTGAAGACAGTTTCTTCCAGGAGATGTATAAAGTTCGCGAGAAGACTGAATGGTCAAGGGGCGAATGGGTGAGTATTGCTTGACGATTTTTGCAGGTCCGCTTCGGTTCTGAATGGGCTCGCCTAGGTTAAGATCCATAACATCGAGAGACTCGTCCTCTACAAGTTTGATGCTAGGCTCATAGGGAATATCTCGCTCCTCATAGCCAAGCTTTTCTTGGAAGTGGGTATAAAGCTCGTCCTTCCACGAGAGAAAGTCTTCCTCAGTACCACCCTGAGCATCGTTGGCCTTGCCTACTGGCATCAGCCGCTGAGCACCAGCCTTGTCGAGGGTCTCGGCAACAACGTCGATGACACGGTTGTAGTAGCGATAGCTGCTATTTCCCAGACCAAAGGCCATGTATCTCAAGTTGGGTAACTTGATCTCCGAGGGACGCTTGTGAAGCCACTCCCAGAGCGCAGCCGTGTTATCACTTGGATCACCCTCGCCGTATGTAGAGATGATGAAGATGGCGAGCTTGCTTTGGGGAAGGTTGGCTATGGATTCGGGATCGTAGTCGCAGAGGTCAGCGCAAAGAGTTTGAAGACCAAATCGAAGATGACACTCTTTCGAAAGTCGATTTGCAAACATTTCTGCAGTTCCAGACTGCGAGCCCCAGAAGATGACAACATCTTTTCCCTATCCATGGCGTGTAAGTATCAAGGACTTGTGTTAATATCGTCTCTCAAAGAACTTACAGTCTCTTCTAGCTTCTTGGCTATATCACGGGTTGCTTTGGGACCTGAAGACACACCATCTTTTGATCCCATGCGCTCAAACCAGATATGATGATAAGGATCTGGCCTATCCCAAGCAATACCCCGAAAGAAATAAGCTGCTGATGCAACGCCGACTGCACTCAATGCAGCAATATCGGCGATAGTCTGGGGTGGTCCCAGCTGCGCCAGCCGAGCAACGGCATCTGTAGCGAAGAGGTTGGACATGATTGACAAAGAGTGTATAACAGATGTCTTGGAGTTTGCATGATTCGAATTGGAGTCAGGAGAAGCCAAGTCTTGATATTCATATTTACTTGGTCTTGCTTACTCCTTTTCCCCATGGGGTTCCTTTCTTTCCTAGGCCAAGATGGGAACTCTGGTCTGAATTTCGGTCCTCAATCTAAACATTCTTAGTTGGAACTAATCTTGGAAATTCCCACCTTGAGCTCTAGAAAGCGTGGACACCTCCGCATCCGAACCTGGGAAATTTTGGGTGAGAAGGGGACTTTTGCCTCCTTTGCCATCTTCTCAAAGGGGAAAATTGCCGCACTTGGAACATGAAGTAGGTATACGAACTACTGCATAGCCCTACTGCAAATCATGACGAGATCTGTGGGGAAACGCGGGGAAGACGGGATCTAGAATCAAGCAAAAATTACCCGTTTCAGGAGATTTCCCCATCTTGTCTTCCCCGCCTTTATTCTACGACCGATAGATCTCGAGATGGTGTTGAAACATGGGGATGGCCGAACGAGACTAGAACAATACCTCGTGGTCTCTATCTATGCTAGTGAATATTTCCGATGAGTTTCCTAAATCAGCGTATTCCTTTGTGTTGTCAGTTATGGCAAGTCACTAAGCCTTGCTAAACTCATCGTCGATGTCTAAATATGTCCAAGTATAACACAGCTCCTGTGGCCTGATGATTGTCTCTGTCTCTGTCCAACATAGTCACAACCACAAACACCATCATCATGTACGCAGAAGCCGTGGCTGTCTTTACAGCCGTCTCATTGATCAGCTACTTCATCATCTACCCTGTCTTTGTTTATCTCCGTGATGCAAAAGGCCTTCGACGCTATCCCAACTTCCATCCACTATCAGGGATCACCAATTTGCCCTTTGTGTACGAAGCCTCCAAAGGTTTCCGTTCGCATACTCTCTATGAGATGCACAAGACCTATCCCGTTATCCGTACAGGTCCCAACTCTCTCTCCTACGGATCAGTCCATGCCATAAAGGACATCTACGGCCACGGCACAAAATGCATCAAGGGCGAGTTCTACGAGACTCTGGCCGGGACTCACTACCATCTGGCCGACGTTGTGGACAAGGCCGACCATGCTCGCAAGCGTCGTGCCCTCTCTGCTGCGTACGCTTTGAAGAATCTGGAGAACTGGGAATTTAAGGTTGCAGATAAGGCAGAGCGTTTCATACGCGCTGCTGATGCTGCTTGCACTCTGCCTCTCAAGCAGGGCTTTACTCGACCCGATCCTGCAGACCTGCAATTCGACTATCGCGCCTTTACAAACTTCTTCACTCTCGATGCGATTGCAGATATTGGTCTAAGCGAACGTCTCGGCTTCCTTGACCAAGGCCACGACCGTGTCAAGGCTGAGCGTATGGATGGAACTATCCATGAAGTCAACTATCGCGAGTGTCTCCACTCCACAGCCCGCGCTCAGTCGATTCTTGCCTGGACAGGAGACTGGTACAACTTCAATGTTAAGCTTTCGAAATGGGTGTCCAGGGATTTCCGCAAATGGTGGAATCTCAACGAGAATTGGAACGACATCGTGTATCATCGCGCGACGCAGCGTCTTGAACGACACAAGAAGGGCGAAAGATTGCCCGATTTCTTTCAGGCCCTCATGGATCATAGCGAAGCAAACCCTCCTGGCCTTGAATGGGGAGAGCTCGTTGCCGAGGTTTCTATCATGATGAATGCTGGCTCTGACACCACTGCCATTGCCATGAACAATGTCATGTACTGGCTTCTCAAGAATCCGTCTTGCATGGCCAAGCTTCGCGAAGAGATTGATTCAGTGCTAGACCACGATGAAGTTGTGGCTCCTTACGACAAAGTGAAGCATCTCCCCTATCTCCGAGCTTGTCTCGACGAGTCTCTCCGCATCACGCCTCCCACTACCTTTGGTCTTCCTCGTCGCACCCCCCCTGAGGGGTGGAACATCATGGACGACTTCATCCCCGGCGACACCACTGTGTCGATCTCGGCGTACGTTACCCACAGAGACCCCCAGATTTTTCCTGATCCCGAGTCCTACATTCCCGAACGGTGGCTGGGAGAAAGGGGCAAGGACCTGCAGCCCTACTTCATCTCCTTTAGTGCGGGAGCCCGCGGATGTATTGGCCGCAACATCAGCTACCTTGAGCAGACTGTACTATTGGCCAGTGTCGTGCATCGATACGAGTGGGCGCTGCCCTATCCAGAGTGGGAGCCCGAGAGGACCGAGGCGATGAATCTTGCGCCTGGACCTATGCCCCTCAAGGTGTGGCGTCGAGACCTGGGTGTGGACGAGGTTAATGAAAAGGACGGTTAGAAGATTCAAAAGGCGTTTAATGATACATATTACGAGATTGCTTCATAGAATAGGCTAGTTTGAAGTTACCACTTTTGATAGACATCTTCCACTTGAGTGCCACACAACAGAGTGGCTGTACGTTCTCGATCTCTTGGCTATCAGTTGATCGGGTGATCGTATAACTGCCATGTACATTCATAGGCGAAGACAAGTCCAGACTCGCTGGTTTCACTGTAACTGTATAGAACTCCGATAACATGTGAGCCAGGCGAAAGGTGAATTGGGCAAAGGGTCGATGAGCTAGAGGGCCTACGAAGGTACTTATATGTATTTACAGGAATACAAACAAGTACATAAATACTAAGACTAGTTCAACAGACGGAAACAATGCCTTATGTGGTGCTGCGAAGGTTAGCGGGTAACACAAGGAATTGTCGCTTGATTCTGAAATTTACAAGGACTTTAATAAAATAACTTAAGAACTTATACTTGGATTTAAAAACTAATAGAAGTTTATAGAATTCTGAAAAGCTTTATTCTCTTTTAGTATATTAAGATGTAAATATCAATAATATTTACTAAAAATGTAGATCATAGTAAAGACTGGTCATTTCTTATGTCACCTTAGGGGAAAGAGTGATATACCTTGTCCATGCAGACCTAGCCGAAAGTCGCCCCCTACGTTGTATACAGTGAATATTCTAACGGGATCAAAACTGCTTCATCATTATCATAAGTATTATACTAGCTGCATGTTACTATTCAACATTCCAGCAATTGGCATTCCAGAATTCAAGTTCTCAGGAGACTCAGTCCAACCCCAAGCTTCCTTCAAATACTCTTGTCTACAAAATCATGTCAGATTACCGAAACCTTGGTGAGAAGGATTACTTACACCGATCGATTAGGCCATCCAAACTGTACATCCGCCTTTTGCAAAACTTGGTAAAGCGCTTCTTGCTCGTACATATTGGAGAATCTGTCACCAGCCATAGTAACGGCCAGGCATGCGTATCTAGAAAGGATCGTCAATAAGATTGAACACCCTAAAAGGGGTTTATGAAAACATACGCAAAGCCTGTTGGGTTGCGCTGATTTGACTATATCAAATCAGTAAACATCCAACATGGGACGGAAAGACTATACCTCAGCAACTCCACAGACCATCTTTACAGTCTTTCGGATCTCCTCATTTGTCGACTTGACCGCCTTGGCCTGCCCAGGTCCCAGTTTGGGTATCTTGGGGTTATGAGCTGCAAGTAGCACCTTAATTAACAGGTAATGGAGCACTCCAGTAACGACAGCATCGTTGAGGTAAAGAGCTTGCGGAAATATTCCATTCCCATCTTCTTTGATGTACATGGGATGGAAATGCCACGGTCTTTCCGCCCACCATCGTTCCTGAGCCTCTTGCAACCTCTCCCAAGTTGCAAAGCTCTGGTCCTCAGAACCATAACAGTAACGCAGACAGGCAGCGCATTGCAGAATGGTCAAGTTCGCAAAGGTACAGCATGTATCGTCATTCTGAACTAGGCGAGAGATATCCTCGAGAGCGAAATTCGGATGAACAGGGCGAGCCTGCATAAAGGCCATATGAATCTCTTGTCTTAGAGCCACCCAGAATGCCGCGCGACGGAGGCCTGTAAAATCGAGGACCTTTTCTTGAGCTGCGACAAAAACTCGGGTGCCTACCAGATGGGACTCGCTAGCTGTGTCTGCAGAAGTAAGAGGAACATCGAGTTCTTCCATGTAACGGAGAATCACGATGGCAGTCAGGAGATTCTCATCCATGACTGCTGCAGAACTGGACAAGGCTGGGATAAGAGCATCTAGACAGTTCTGATGATATCGATCGCCTACTAATCCATCGAAGCCATCAACTCTGCTCAATCGCTTGGCAGAAGCGGCAAGTACTGCATTCATCAGAGGGGGACAGATGACGGCTCGACGAGGGACGATAGTGGCAAAGTGTCGTTCGCTGTCGCATAAGTCGAAGAGAGGTGCCAGAACGTGAATAAAGTTGTAGAATAGCATAGCCTCTTGAGGATCCTCGAGTGGCCACCTCGGCGTGTCAAGGTAAATACCAGAGATGGCCTCTGCAACATGATCCACAGGGATTGATAGATCTGCCCGACGAGAGCTAGCGAGTGCAGCAGCAACTTGAGGACTTCCAACGCCCAGGATAATATCGTTGTCGAGAGTTGGAGATTCAACAGAGGGCGATGCCGCATATTTTAAAAAGGGACCTGCGTCAACAGATCTTTGACTGGGTGATAAGGCATCGCTAGGGTTCGAGCGAGGAGTATTCCTCCAAGCACCTGTAGAAGACGAGCTCAAAGCTCGTTTCTTGGAAGGACGCTCGCCATCTCTTGTTGGGGGAGGCCCTTCAAGGACAGGCGTTGAACTAGGTCTGTCCTGTTCCAAGACAATAGCGGACTCAGACTCCTTCGATCGAAGTCTTTGCAAGGTAGCAAGCGGCGGCGAAGAATGGTTGCTAGCAACTTCGATATCAAGACCGATGTTGAAGTTGTCCAAGGTATCAAAGCTGCCGGTACTGGAATCGTGAATGTTGATGATATCTGGAGTTTCGTCGACAAAACTCAGAGCTCGGTTTGTCTTGACCCATGGCTGGTCTTGGGAGAAGTTGTAGTCTCGGCTTTTGGCTTCTTGGGCTTTGCCAGACCGTATACTGAGAACTATGAGTAACAGGCAAGCTGAGTTTTGGATTGTAATATCACACCTTGGATTCAGCCCATGGCGAAATCTAACACTGAACCCACGAACGCACTCGATACCACTTTTCTGACAGTTGGCGCAAGAGGGCCGATCATTATCACCTGTTCACTCATGAATCAGTAACACAAACTTTAGACGAATAGTATAAAATTTTGGTAAAGAATTAGGATATTCTAAATGAGGGCTTACACTTGAGGTGTCTAACAGTAGCAAGAGTAGAAAGTTAGACCATATCACTCGAAAAGACACGATAGAGCAATCACGAGCGGGCGATATTGCCAGGGTCAGCACAACCGAAACTTACCTCTGTTTACAAACCTTAGAAACCCAGCAACTATCAGCGTATAGTCCCCCATGGTCATGGCTCTAGGGGCGGTGTCACTTACCGTACAGGGGTTAAGAGGCCTTGTCGTAGTCGTTGTCTCTTGCATGGTCTCGAAGGAAGACGAGGGCCACCAAACGTCACCGTAATTTCCGAAACAGACGATGAAATTGAGAACGAAACGGGCCGTACCAGCCAAAAAGACTCAACGATGATGATGGGGGAATCAAAGGATGAAAGAAAGAGGAGTAGATGGTTGAAAAGGGTAATTACTCGATCTAGACATAACGGGCAACTCAACAGCAACTAAACCCAGTGGAAAAACTCACTAAACAGACGAATTACAGGTCAGCAATATGCAATTAGCCCCAAACTTTAATGATCAACTCCTTGAAGCTCACTGGTGATCTGCGCTCGGTCTCCCCCGCTCCCCGCCACTGTGTGCTTCCCCATGGGGTTTGGTGGGGTCTGCTGATCGATTTGGGGATGGCTTCATCGAAACTGCAAGTGCCCGTCATTTTCTGGGGAAGGCGCTTGGATTGGAAACACTCGGAGAAAGAGTGAGACTAGCAATGGCCTAGACCTCGCCTCCGAACCAATCATGGTCAACGGTTTAGAGTCTAAATGCCGCCTCTTAGCGAAAACCTGAGGGGAAAGGAAGAGCCGTTGACAGTGCCGTGGCGAGGAGACTAAGCGTCGGCTTAGCATTTCCTGGGGGAGCTGAGAAGGGCAATGTTCAATCTTCCTCCTCCAACCTGTCAATCGCAATCAATCAGGTTTTTGGAGGAGTCCAGATCCCATCTTAAGGGGAGGTGAGGTGCTTCACATGCAATATATAAGAAGCTGTTGGAACATCAACTCAATCACTTCTCATCCACATTAACAACTCCAATCTCCAAGCCTCTTCCTCCTCAACCAAAGACCTCTTTGGAACTACTCCAACAATCTATCTCTCTTCCCTTTCACACAACTCCTCAGCCGCCATCATGTCTCTGACAAAGGCCGATCACAAGCACCTCGAGCATCTTGAGAATGACTCCTCCCCACACTCTATTCAGGAGATCAACATTGACGACCTCGACTCCATCGAGCACACAAAGACTGGCAAGTTCTCATGGCTTGTTAGTATTACCGCTGCCATCGGTGGTATGCTCTTTGGCTACGACACTGGAATCATATCCGCGGTTCTCGTTTATCTCAACCAAGATCTCGGCAAGACTCTTACTTCTCAAGATAAGGAACTCATCACTTCCATCACTTCTGGTGGCGCATTTCTGGGTGCCATCTTTGCTGGTCTGACTGCCGATCGCTACGGACGAAAGGTTGCTATCTATGTCGGATGCGTTCTCTTCACTATCGGTGCTATCATCCAGGCTGCTTCTTTCTCTGTTGTCCAGATGACTGTTGGCCGTCTTGTTGTTGGCTTCGGTGTTGGCTCTGCTGCGATGATTGTTCCTCTGTATATCGCTGAAGTCTCTCCCGCCAAGTATCGAGGACGCATGATTGGTCTCGACAACATGTCCATCACCGGCGGACAACTCGTCTCCTACGGTGTCGGAGCTGGCTTCGCTCATGTCGCTGGCGGCTGGCGATACATGGTCGGCGGAGGTGCCATCCCAGCTCTCGTCCTCGGCGCCCTCCTCCCCTTCTGCCCCGAGTCCCCTCGTCAGCTCGTCTATCACGGAAAGCCTGAGGAGGCCGCCGCAGTCATCCGCCGAATCTTCCCCAACGGTACTGAAGAGCAGGTTCAGGACAAGATCCGCCACATCACTCACCACGTCGACCAGGCCAAGGCTCTCAACGCTGGCAAGTCCATGTGGTGGGTGTTCAAGCAGCTCTACGTCAACCCTGCGAACTTCAGGGCCCTTGTGTCTGCTTGTGGCCTCATGGCCATCTCTCAACTCAGCGGCTTCAACTCGTTAATGTATTATTCACCACTGCTCTTCTCTCTCGTCGGGTTCTCCAACCCCGTCGCTGTCGGTACCGTCATTGCTGGAACCAACTTCATCTTCACCTGGGTCAACCTCATGCTTGTTGATCGCGCTGGTCGCCGAAGGATCTTGCTCATCACTGTTCCTTTCATGGGTCTCGCTCTCGTCATTGCTGCCGTCTGCTTTAAGTTCATTCCCATCAACCACGATCTGACTCTTGCTTCCGATGCCAAGGTTGGCTGGCCCGCTATCGTCGTCCTTGTGAGCATGGTCATCTTTGTCGGATTCTACTCTTCTGGTATTGGCAACACTGCCTGGCTCTCGAGCGAGTTCTATCCCATGGAAGTCCGTGCTATGGGAACCATGATGCTCACCATGACCTGCTGGGGCTCCAACATCATCGTCGCCTCGACCTTCCTCACTCAGATGGAGAACACTACCCCCTCTGGTGCTTTCGGCTTCTATGCTGCCATCTGCATCCTCGGCTGGGTCTGCATCTACTTCTGCTACCCTGAGGTCAAGGGAATGACTCTTGAGGATATCCGAGAGATCTTCAACCACGGTTTCGGTGTCCAGCGCGCCAGAGAGATCCAGAAGGAGATGAAGTTGGCCAACAAGACCACAACTTCTGAGCAGGTCACCAAGGTTTAAGACGAGCGGTTGGAAAGAGATGATGGGATATGGATTTATGGGAGGCGTTCATTTCTGGGGTGATTTATGGATTAACGGCACACAGAACGCACTGCTTGGGATTGACTTTTGTGAGGAGTTGGTCTTGTTCGGGGCTGCTTTTGTAGACGTTTCGGCGTTTAGATGAGACTCCTCAACTTACACACATATATACAATCATATATCTGTTATCATCAAGCTTCTCCAAATCGCCCCTCATCTCATTATGAACCAATCAATGCTATCTCAGCTTCTATGGAAACAATGGCCATGTACCTCTTAATCATGCTTGATGAATCTCAGTGCTGTTATGATCTGGATATCAAATTTAAAAAAAAAAAAAAAAACGCAGAAGTGTACTTTGACCTTAAAATTGACCCTCTGCTCACATTTAACAGGCCTTCCTACAAAACCACAAAGCTCCTTATGCGATGTTAGGGGTAGAATTTCACGACATTATTTTTGACATGAAGCGTCATTCACATAAAGACAAACATTTTCAATTTCTGAATAAACCGAGATGATCAGAACCTAAATGCAAACATTATCCATGAAAGAATATACTCTAGAGCCTATAATAACCAGCAGACCTTGTGAAGGAGTAATTTTGATTTACTTGGAGTGATGATCGTGAATTTTCGTATTTGGTGTACCATGATGTCCTGTCGGAGAATTATTAGTAGAATAACCCATAGAATCATTCCGAAAATCTAAGATGACGATTTAGGAAACTTTCCATGTCTGGAAGATGCGGGGAAGAACCAAGTGACCCAGGTCGAGACCAAATAGACTCTGCGTGAGGGGAAGTCAGAGTAGAGTCTCGGCGAGATCTTCCATAATGAGAAGGCCTCCAATTTCTTCGGTTTTGTATCTTCTCCATGACTTCTTCGGCCAATCTTTCCCATCATATCTTTTCCTTCGAACCAAAGAGGGGTAGAAGTAGAGAACCGCACTCAAGATGATGTCCCTGCCAAGAGTATACCCATGCTTCATGCGGAGGTGATCCCAGACATTGCGGGGATGACAAGGATCAAGGACCAAAGGACTAGTAGACATGTCTCGATACGGTAGGAGGCGCCGATTACTACTCGTAGCTAGTTGCTACATCTGGAAATCTATCTTGTCTCACCACTAGTGACTGCATCTTCAACTTGCACGCTCGGAGATGAGAGAATTTCAGAGACTAATCGTAAGCTCATGACTTGCTCAATAGCTGATCTTGTCACCAAGAGAGACAGATCCTGTGACTATCACCTCAAGCCACAAGCAGACACCACTTGCATATGCGGAACGTGGGGTATAGTTTGTGGAGGCCAAAGGGTCCAAAGAACCAACCTAGAATGCTTCCAAAGCTCCGAGCTCGCTCTGAAGTTATGGTGTATGAGTATTGAACACTCCGATCGCCGAGAGAGCTCGAGGTATAAGTGAGGGGAGCTTGCTCATCATGGTTCCTGGACAGTCTCTACTCTCCAGTCTCATTGTTGTTGTTGTTAAGGGCTCGGTCAGCATAAACTCAAGCTCAAGCTCAAGCTCAAGCTCACGCAGACCCATCTCACCAGATCTACCGTTCTTTTTGCACTTATAGTCCTCCTTTCACCTCTTCTTCACTCTTTTCTCCCATCGCAATGGCTTCTCCCAAGCTTCAAGTCGCCGTCGCCGGCCTCGGCCGCATGGGCGCGCGTCACGCCCTGAATTTTCACAACAGAACCCCTCGCTGTGAGCTGGTGGCCGCATTCAGCCCTGAAAAGGAGGAGGCCGACTGGGCCAAAGTACATCTCGAAGGAGTCAAAGTCTACAACGACTACCAAGAGATGCTCAAGCATCCTGGTCTCCAGGCTGTGGTGGTTGCTACCGTCACTACGGCGCATGCTGAGGAAGCTATTCAGGCCATTGAGGCGGATAAGCATGTTTTGTGCGAGAAGCCTCTGAGCACCAGCGTTGAAATTGTTAGTCGATGCCCTTCCTGTGTTCTGGTGGAACAATACGCCATATGTAACGTCAGATTTGCTAACCCCTGCCCCTCAACAGTCTCAGTCAGTTGTCGATGCGGCCGCCAAGAAGCCTCATCTTAAAGTAATGTGCGGCTTCTCTCGCCGCTTCGATGCCTCTTACCGCGATGCCTTCGACCGCATGGATAGCGGTGCCATCGGCCGCCCCTCTGTATTCCGATCTCAGACCTGCGACAAGCTCGACCCCTCAGGCTTCTTCGTCGCCTACGCCGAATTCAGCGGCGGCATATTCGTCGACTGCAATATCCACGATATTGACCTTGCGCTGTGGTACTTTGGCCAGGATTCAATCGTCAAATCTGTTGTAGCGACAGGCATCACGGCCGTGCAGCCTGAGCTGCGGAAGCACAAGGACGTCGACAATGGCGTTGGCATCGTCGAGTTCTGGGGAGGAAAAGTCGCCTACTTTTACTCTTCACGCATGATGGCTGCTGGCCAGCACGACATGACAGAGGTCATTGGCACAGAGGGAAAGCTCGCCATCAACGCCAACCCAATTGGCAACCTTGTCGAGATGCACGAGGCGGCTGGTGTGCGTCGACAGATCCCCGGCGACTATTACGGCCGGTTCGAGCACGCGTTTGTCACAGAGGCGAACGAGTTCACTGCTGCAGTTCTCGATAACACCAAGTTGCCCTTCAAACTGTCCGGTGCTGTTCAAGCCGTCAAGATCGGCTGTGCCCTTCAGGAGTCGCTCAACTCGGGCCAGAAGATCAACTTTGATGAGACTGGTCGTCGCATTGAGACGGCCAAGCTGTAAAAGTTTGTTTTAATCGAAGCGAGTTAATAGATGCATAAGCATATATAGATACAGAGTAATGAATTATTGCTGAAATATTCCGCGCCATAATATTAAATTGATGGTCCAATGTCTATCTATTCATTCCCACCATATCTTTAAATTGTGTAAGAAATTACGAAAGCTAGTTAATTCTTATTTGAATTTAGGGACTCTTTCTATTAAAGCTTAGAGTATGTATAATAAGTTAAAATAATAACCATAATATATATTATAATCTGTACAATTCTGGTAAGTCTTCGATATAATATACGATATAGATTTATAGTAAATATTCTAGAGCGAAGAAGATGTGATGAGATAAGATGGATGGATTGTATGGTATGGGAGTACTGGCAGAACTAGCTGCTACCGGTTGATAGAGTCACTTGGTGCGAAGAAGATGTGATCATGTTGCTTGATTGATCTATCTCAATAGACTAGCTAAGCTGTTTTATCTGGGTTCGGTCACGTGATTGGTCCGAACCAAGTTGCCAGGAGAACCTAACACTGGTTGTCCTTGGACTGGATAGTGACACACTTGGCGTGGATTATGGATAGCGTGGAGGTTGGTGGTTTTTTTTTTTTTTTTTAG